>LPNX011057995.1:571779-645827 GCA_001517045.1 Pseudotsuga menziesii | reverse complement strand
ATCATCCATCACTGATTCTAGGCCCCTCTTGTAACAGTATTTACATGGATTGATACATGATCTAGTCCAGTTCTAAATTTAGCAGAACTGCTAAATCTAACCAACCCGGCCAATGGTTTCTCCATCGCTCAAAGAAGAGCGGAATTCAAACGATGATGAACTGGGTCTCATAAAAATTCCGCATCCATCTTTTAGCCTGAACCATCTCACTAGTTCAATGAGTGGAATCCTTCGCAAGCGTTGGATTTTGATCCACCCAAATCAACGACAGACTCCAAATACTGTAAAGCAGATTTAAACAAAATTCCACTTCCAACCTCTATTCTTAACCCACCTTCTAGTTGAACGAGAGAAATGATCCTCGGTTGTTGGATCTATGTCAATTTCAATCAAAGACAGAAAATAAAACAAAGTAGATTGCAATTTAAAATTTCGCAACCATCTGGATTATAAACCCGCTTGCTAGTTGAATATGTGGAATGAGTGACACCCGTCAGATCAAGATCAACAGTGAACTCCAAATATCATAAGGAAGATTACATTCAAATTTTATGCACATCAGGATTTTGTTTGTCCGCACTAGTTCTCCCTGCGAAATAACTCACATTCATTGAATTGTTCCCACGATCAACCTCATTCGTTGATCTCAATCCTCTTTGCAACGATTAGTTTCATATTTCGCAATCTAACTCTTTTTTATCCTCCTTGCTATTTCATTTGTGAAATCTGTTTTCGACCGTTGATCTTCGGTACCTTCAGATCTCCACCACATGATCTACAATCGTATGGACGATCAGTTTGGTAGTATTTTGGGTGCAACTCCCAATTACGAAATTCCTCCTTAGCCGTAGATCTGATTCTACCACGATATCAACCTTCCACATAGGCACGTACTTAAGCCTTGTTTACCATCGATCCTTGAAGTGATCGATCGTTGCTCCATAACTTGCAATATGGTTATTCGTTCATGAAATCTCAAATGATTATTCCCCTATCTGTCATTCAATTGATCAGAGAATCGGTCAATCGATCTCTATTTCTCTCCCTCTCAGAAGCCCTAATTCACACCCAGGATTCTCAATCATTAACAGAGGATTAAACAAACACTCAATTTATGAAATTACAGATTCAAACAGAGTTATAATTTCACACATAGATTATGCCGAAATAGGCTTTTTCATTCACACAATGAAACTATATATACAAACTTGTCTCAGAACCTGTGTTCTGATCTCCTTAGGCCTAATACATCTTTAATTGGCCTTGATTGAGCTAGATTTACTTTGTTTTGGATACTCATCTTATCTATTCTATTCTTCTATTCTATCTCTGTATATCTCCTTATGCCTCGTACGCTTACATATATGTACAATAGGACTTGTGAACCATTCTAGTTCAGATCGTCAATACAGTCATAATCTCTAAGTTCCTTCTAACTAATCCTAATTACAACAAACCCTTAAACCTATCCTATGATTCGCTACCCTTAATTGAGGACTTTGTTACATGATTCATCAAATGAGCCAATGACTCACTCATCCAATCAGTAACTCACCTAATGACTCATCATTCATCTAGAATCATACAAAACATAGGTTTATTAACAATGAAATAGTTTAAGGACTCATGAAATGAAGACCCCTTCTAGGTCTGATCCAACATTGGACTTGTAGTTTGTTGGAGGGTAGGATGCTCCTGAATCAATCAGATGATAAAAATTTAAGGGGAAACCCAAAACAATCATTGAATTAATATACTACCATCAACATGCAATAATTTATGCAGCTTATACATTCATTAAACATTTGTAAAATATTTTTACTAGTATACTCTACCCAAAACTCCAATCGCAACATTCATCTAATAAATAACTCAATTGATACAACCAAGAAACCCTCATCACCCTTATCCCTTGCAGAGGTTTTATATAGGTTATAATGGATAATTTTGAACATGTTAATACAGTTACAGTTCAACTACTAATAATTGGATTCATTTAATATCCATCTTATCTTCTACCATGTCCTCTTGCATAATTCTTCCTGCATTGACTACCCATCCATCTTCTGCAACTAGGTCTTCAAAAATCAAGGGGGAAACATGCCTCAACCAAAATTGTTGAATCACCTTAGAGTCAAATATATTGCTCGATCAATCTTTCAAATGAAGATGCCAACTTAGGGACCGCAATCAAATATTTGTTGCAAAAATATTTAAACTAATCGAATTATGCTTTCCAGGTGTCCAATAATAGATTGACACTAGAAAATAATATTTGTACCTGCTCATTCTTTATCACGGAGGGATTTTGTCGCTCTTAAATATACTATTTTGAATGTGCAAATGAGTCCAATTGTTTCAACATAAGATAAGTTTATTGGGTTGCAAGGAAGAACTCCTTGAGAGTATTCTTTTAGCAACAACATAATCATGAGCATAATCAAAATGATTATCATTTACTTGTATCTCCTCATTTTTATTCTACCATTCAAGCATGTTAGTCACATAAATCATGTCTTTATCAAGTAACTCAATGGAAGAATAATTATCTACTTGATTAAGAGATTTTACAATCAAAATTTTCTTCTTCGATTTGAAACATTAATTTGGACTTATCATGTCCTTGTTTCTTATAATATTGAAAAAAATTAGTAGAACGAGAAGAAGAATAAGATTGTGGAAAATATGATGAAACTCTAAGGGTAGGATAAGTAGGCTTCTAAGGTGAAAATTCAGAAACAACAGAGGAGGGTGAACATTGTTGAATTATCGATTGATATAAAAAATTATCTTCGGCTAGTTGTGTAATGGATTCTTCTCTTCGACGATTTGGAATTGAACTTCACGGTACACTAACCAATATGTTTTTTGGTCAGATTTAGCAAGTGGCATGTTCCCCTAAGGGTTCTGAAGCACCCGTATTACGGATCATGATATAGTTAAAGTGTGACAAGTGCCACTTCTAGCATGGATTTTGACTTAGAGGCGTTTAGTCATAATGCAACACATGGTAGCTTTCTGCCATTGTATTCCCAACCAAGCATGATGATTGGTTGTGTGCTTGATTGTATGCATAACAAAAGGTGGTGATCTTAATGTAATGCATTTCTTGATACAAATGTTCTTGCAATCCATCCTTAAATTTGAGAAGAAGTTTTTCAGTCGGATCAATGATGTTGAGAATGATTCATAATCGATTGAAGCAGTAGATGCATTATTACACAATCATGTTGAATACTTGATGTAGGTGAAGCCACTTGATCTACATATAATGTTTGTATATAGAAGAAAATAAGGTGAGACTAAGAGCTCCCAAAAGCCTAGTCCAAGTGGTGATTGGTTTTTTTATTTATTGCACTTTCTCAAATTGAGTGTTTAGTGAGTCCTATAAGATTCAACTTGGTGAGAAAAACTAGGGAACACACTATAATAAAACCAAGTGTCCATGTCAAGAATCCAACTACCAAGAACTTCAATATTGTAGGATCCATCATAAATGGGCAATTCATATTTTGCAAGCTAAGGAGAGGTATTGTTGATAAAAATATTATTAACGTTCTTAGTTGTTGAGGCAGTAATATTGGCAAGTTATGCCACCCTTTTAATTAGTGTCATTGTTTTCATGGCTCACGCAATCATTGTATTGGATGCAATGGAAAATATCCACTGATATATTCTATAACAACTTTATTTTTTTTAAATATGTTTAAGATGAAAAACATCACCTTCCTCCAAAGGTTAAATCTTCTTCATAACCATTTGTTTCATTCCCAAAACACCAATATGGTTTTATCATCTCATTCTATAAGATTTTAAATGCACACGATCTCTAAAATAATTTAAATTCTTATAAAACATAAGAGATTAATAAAAAGGAATGATACTTAAAAGTTCACCTTTAAAGGAATTTGTTTATATCAATGTCCATCTAATTCACAAAGGTTCCCATAAAATAACTAATAAGTTGACCACCTCTCCTTGATCAAATCCTATATTGAACCAATGTAATACATACTTATGGATTGAATACCTTGTTGGAAACTTGGTTTTCATTGATGTCAACATGCTCAAGTGATGTGTGTCATTGATATTGAGTGATGTGGTCATTGATGTCAAAGTGATAATGATGATGTGGTGGTAATGATAAGTATGTACCAGTGATGATGATTATGTGGCAATAGTAGAGGAATATTGATTGAGTAATGTTGGATAAGCCTTGGATCCCCTAAAGAAGTCCCTAATTATGTAATGATAAGTGCATATTGAAGTGTCTTAAAGAATCCTTGACATACGTTTATATAACTCCAAAGCGCCCCCCTTATCGCATAACTTTAAACATGGACCTTATGGGAAGACACTTTGAGTTGTACACAAAATAATAAAGTCCCTAAATAATCCCCTAAAGTTGTCACAAAGAAATGTTCATGAGAAGTGTGAAGAATCCCCTAAAATAGTGGGGTTGGGTCCACATCAGGGAAAACTTTAGGGGCGAAATTTCGCCAGTTGGCTAATTTTTGGTTTTTTTTCAAAAAATAAATTCGACATTTGGTCATTTTTAGTCTCTAATATCGCCTATATTTATATAAAATATTTTTTTTATCATAATATTCGCCAAAATTTACAAGTTTTAGTGTAAATTGTATGTTTCATATTTAATATTCGCCTACCTATCTATATATATGTTATTTTCAATCCAAAAGTATTGCTCAGAATACTATACTTAAGTATACTATTATAATCCTTAAAAGATACCCTGGTCCACATGGCCTGAAAGTGATGATGGGTCCACACAAAGAAAAAAGAAACCGTGAAAGGAATAATGATGTGTCCTCATAAGTATAACAATGAGAATAATCCCTTTTGTGGAAATCATGAAGTTAGAAAGAAGGCAAGTTATAGTTCCTTAATGAAACCATAAAGTGGGGATTGAACCTTTGAAGTAACCCTTGAAATATAGAAGTCCAAGATTTGAGGAGAAGTTAATTTCAAAGTATCCCTTGAAATATAGAAGTTGAATATTTGAGGAGAAGTTAATTTTGAAGTAACCCTTGAAATATGGAAGTCCAAGTATTAAGGAGAAGTTAAGTAACCATTGAAATATAGAAGTCCAAGCCTTTTACAGAGAATTTAAGTACCATTGAAATATGGAAGTTTGAAATTTAAGGAGAAGTTAATTTTGAAGTAACCCTTGAAATATGGAAGCCCAAGATTTAAGGAGAGGTCAAGTAACCCTTGAAATATGTAAGTTAAATATTTAAGGAGAAGTTAAGTAACCTTTGAAATATGGATTTAAGGAGAAGCTAACATTAAAGTACCCCTTAAAACATGTAGTTATTAAATTTAAGGATAAATTTAAAGGGACCTTAAAATAAATTACAAGGCAACTTGGAACTTGGTATAAATAGGAGAGGAAGCATTTATTTTCATCATCTAAGCTTCTCTTCTCTCTAATGTACAAATTCTAGGAGAAAAATGTGAACTTGTCTAGTGGATATAGTGAGGAATTATTGGGAATTATCTTGAGTTCTTTGATGAATATCTTAAAGGAGCATATCTCTCTCACGCATTAGGTTTTCTCTTATGAAGGTGCATGCTTCTATAGGGTTCATATTTTCATATTGGAAAAGGTATAGTTCTAGCATGTGGGTTTCTCTTCTGATGGTGCATACCTCTCATGGACTAGGGTCCATCGTGTTGTCTTGAAAATGATATGGATCTTGTGTACGTGTTAGAGCTTCCTTATTTCTAAAATATTTTTTATAATCTTTCATAGACTATGATGATGATCGTGCATAGAAAATGGTGAGCTTGCATTGGTAATGGTGAAATTTCCTAGATTATGATGATGGTTGCATAGATTAAGGTTATAATATTCGTATAGATCATGGTGATTATGGTGATGATATTGGCATATATTAGTGTGATGTTTTCATATATTATAGTGATGATATTGGCATAAATAATTGTGAATATAGTGATGGTATTGACATAGACTATGATGATATTGGAATGCATTATGATGATGTTATTGGCATGATCTAGGGTTCCTCTTGGAATGAAATAGAGTTTGAAGGTGATAATGATATTAAAGGTTTAAAGAAGCAAAAAAATTATGATCCAGATGTTGTATAGGATTATACACCTAATAACCATAGGTCTGGGGTTACCAACATACTCAATTAACTTGCAGACAATTGACTTCTAGAGTGCAGTAAAGGAAATAGGAGGATAAGAAAGACTTACTCGATTAACGAAGGTCAATCCTTTCTAGTCCTCTTCCATTCTGCTTCACCTCCAAAGTCTTTAAGGTTGCTCCTCCTCCACCTGTCAAGAAACAATCTTCCAGATACAAGATGATTCATATATATATAAGCAGGTTAGATAAATCATATATGAAATACATAAACATAAACATTTATCAAACCAAGATACATGAAACACATATGGAAGAAGGATTCTCTTTATTATCAACAATGGAAAGAGTTCAGATTACAACCCAACGCCTGAGACAAGGACTCCTCTGCAACCAAAGGATTCTGAGTTTCACTACTCCAAAGACTTATGTATAAAATCCACCAGCATGACTTTGCTCTCCAAAAATGTCTCTATAACACCCTCCCCAAGGCCTGTATTTATATGGAGGAAATAGGGCAGTTTCGAAGGTTGAGGAGGTTGAGACAGTTAAGGTGATTAAGGTAACAATGCTTAACTAATCTCAAGCCATCGCGTGTTTTTATTTTTAAATGTCAAGGGACATATTCGCGGGTATGGAGAAGGACAACGCGTGAATGATTCACGAGTTGCTATAAGAGCAACCCGCGAATACATCCATTCGTGACTTGCAATAACCGACACTCGTGAATGATCCGTGAGTTGCATATATGGAGAGTCGCGAATACAACTTAACATAACAAAATGGCAAAGTAACCAGCTGGATGGAGGAGGAATGTATTGTATAATAAGCCAATATATAGTGTTTTGGGCAAACCTCTATCCATAGATGTCCTTTTGTGTGCCAACATGAGGGATGTCGACACTCGGACGGAGAGGTGCCAATCAGATGTATAACAGTTTCCCCCTAATGTGTGAGGTCAGAGGGAAACGATGGCCGAAATAAATTATAATATTTAGCTTTGGAGAACTTAGAAATCCAATGGAGCAGAGAGAGTACCTGAAACAAATACATAGTAATGTCATATACAAAGTTACATCTGAGGATGCTATGTTCAATTTACTGAAACACTAGCTCCTTTACAATATTTTAGTACATCATATGATACGGGTATAAACCACGTATATTACAAAGGTGGATCGAAGCCACAATATACATAATGATGAGTCTTCAAAGATCTAGAACCTGTGTAGATGAATAGAACATAATCTTGCGCAACTTATTCCATAGGTGAGGAACTAAGGTCTTCATAAAGGATCCCAAAGAACCAGTACAATCCAAGCAATGTGAATAAGGGTAAGCTGAAGTCAAACATGGAGAGGATTCAACAGTTTGTCATTCAAAAGGTGATAATCAACAACTGAAGCAAAGGAATCCACCAATGATGAAAGTGAATCCTGAGGTACTATCGTCAAAACTCTAGGTCTTCGTCATCAGGAAGTGCTGAAATGGAACCGTACTGTGATAGGGAAGGCAAGAGATCCTCCAACGGATCACAAGAGTGACTAGGAACTGGGCAAAAGAAGGGAGACACAAATAGATAATAGATATAACAATGATGGGATCAGGCTATAGATCAGACCTTGGGAAGAGTCCTTGAATAGTGAGCACAACACAGAGATGACCCAAGGCAGCGTATAACTTATAGATAGAACAACTAGACCTATCTGTCATGTAGGAGACATGATCAGATTCCCCAGGTATAACAGACAAGAGGAGGAGTTAGAAACTCAAAGTGATAGCTGAACAAAAGTGGACATTGAAACATGGATATCAGAAAACAAAGAGTGCTATGTTCAAGGATGACATGCTGCCATTACTGAAAACAAGAGAAAACTTCTTCCTTACCTTCCCTGTTAAATTTTAACGAGTCCAGGAAAGTAAACTCGGTTCCCTCTTCATTTTTTAACAAGCTTGAAGAGATGGGAAAATAATGCTTGATAGTGTCACTGATTCGTGTATTTAATGAGCCCGAACTAGTACATGCTCAGCTGATGTTTTCACATTTAGAGAGTCTAAAAACACCAAAGAATACTCCAGGGGGGTCCTTTTTCGTCCAATTTAGTCTCTGGAGGCCGAAAAAGTATAAAACAAACCACATAAGAACTCTCTTAACTTTCGAAGAAGAAAAGGTGAACCTTTTTCGTACTTAGTCAGGAAGGTCCGACGAAGGTTAAATTACCACCTACCCAACGCTCCTTCCAGAACAACATAAAATAGCTTGAGTTTTATGAGTGTGAAGGAAAGCAAGATCACTCGAAAAGATCCATTTGGTTATGAGAAATGGGGCTTACAACAGTAAACTCATTGCTTTGTTCTTTAGTGTTTAATGAGCATGACAAAGACACAAAGTACACTCGAAATCGTTTTCATGTTTGGGTCCAGAGCACGAAAAAGAGAAAACTAAGCTCAAACCGGGTGTTCATTTTCCGTAAATTTAGTCCCTCAGGTCCGGAAAAGTGATAAACCTATGCCTGAGAATACTCTTCTCAATTCAAAAGAAAAGAGAGCGATCCTTTCTTGTATTATTCCGCATGGTCCGAGAAAGAGATAACCTACCACCAATGCAGATGCCTGTTCACATATTCTTAACGAGCTTGAATGGACGAGATAACTCGGCAGCCAAGTCTGTTTTGAAGGAGTCAGACCTGGGCCTAAAGAAACTCCATAAGGGCGGGGAGTCCTATAAAGGGATAGCTTGCAAAAAGAGATTCAGAAGAAGCTCTATTTGGCGTGAAAAATATATAAAAGGATACCCCAAAACCTGAAACAGTGGCAGCATGAGCACCAAAGGATGACAAAGGCATATAAAGATGGTACTCATGAAATAAGGGTCCTAGCCACGGAAGAACAATGGTAGAGACAAGGGAATAATGGCTTAGAATACCATAGTCCGTGGCAAAAAATGTTGAATACTAAGGTTAATGTGGAGTGAAAAGATGCCAACATGTGTTGGAAATAGCAAAACCGCCCTATTGGAGCAACAACACTTTGTTAAAAGTGATAAACCTATTTCAAGGCACAAAGAGGGTGATATTAGTTAATTGGCAGTTCAAACTATGGAAAAAGACCCACTTTATGAAATATAATTTCTATAAATAGCTTGAAAATTAAAACAAACTCACCATTTGAAAAGTTTGAGCCAAAAAAAAGCAAAGTTTACCCTCTACCGTTGATCGATCATAGTGGACAATTGGACCGTCGGAATCGGAATCCGTCAGCTTCATGTAACTCTACACCCTAAGCTCGTCAAATTGATCCAAACAAATATTAGGTTTAATTGTGAATTCAGTATTAAACAACATCCAAAACTATGGCAGTGCGCATTCGCGGGTTGCTAAGAGGGAAAATCGCGAATACGTGTTATATTCGCGGGTTTCCTAACTAGACAGCCGCGAATGATCCGTGACCTGCCTAAATAGACAGTCACGAATAATCCGCGACCTGCCTAAATAGACAGTCACGAATACTGCGCAGTGGGCAAAACTTAAAAAATATGCAATATTTTTAAATTTTGATGTGGAAATACTGAATCCAAATGCTTGTATTTTCCAGGTAAAATATGGTTCTGGAGTGGAGGGAAAGGGAGCACGAAATAATGGACCACGTGGCACTCCAAAGTGCACCCATCATATAGGCATTGAGGACCAGTGGGCTACTAAAATTCTTTTGTACATCACCCATGCGGGCCAATGTCCGCATACTTGAGTTCATGGTAAATTATCGGGATCATGAGATGGGGATGTTCAATCTTCAAGGTGAGACCTTAGAGCTGACCATGGAAGACATATATTTCATTACCGGGTTGTCATGACGGGGAGCACCGGTGAACTTGGAGGGAACTGGCAGGGGCGGTGACCCCTTAAGTGTCCAAAACTATGTATACATATTCTGTATACCGGGTACTCAGAAGAAAGGAAGCAGCGTTCTAATTGCAGACATCCAGGATTTTACTCTCCAGGTATTAGCTAGTACCATTGTGAGACTTGCAGGATCAACAGGGTTACATATGGCCACCAAGAACCAAGTGAGGGTGGCAGTTGACTGTTTTAGAGGTGCTCTCTATGATTGGTGCTCGGGAGTTTCCCCCATTATGAGGAGGCAATTATCCGACTGCAAGAGAGGAAGACGCAATAATTTTGGCTATGCAAGCATATTAGTGGTGTTCTTCTTCGAGAGAGTACCAGCCATGAGCCCTTCCATACCACTATAGGTCAGATCTCCACGTCAGCCAAGGCTGAGTCGGTGGGGAGACATCTTCCTCCATCAAGGAGGAGGATACATAGTACACAGCGTATATGATGCTGAATTTTATACTTGGTGGGAACGACAGCTATCGGCGCTGGAGCAGTTTCCATACGCCGGGATGGATTTCCAAGGTGACCCCGACCTTGTCCTCCCTCCAGGAGGAGCATGGGGAGAGATAGGTAAGTAATTTTTAATTTTTTATCATTATCAAATTTTTATGGATTTTTCGAATGATAGATATATACATATGTACAAGTCTTAATCCTATTCATGTGTCAAAATGCAGATATTGGACCAGTCCACCCTGAAGGGCACCCTCGTATGTTCGTGTGTCCTATCGTGGGTGAGGATCAGGTATTGATCAGAGTACTAGAGGGGAAGCTGGCCAGGTTAACCCAACGAGTACCGACTATACGGATAGAGCATATCCCTACAGCCATGCAGGAGTTCGTAGTTGGGGTTCCACCGATTTGGCTACGTCTTTTCAGACGAGTGGCGAGAGCAGTGCTCATATATAGTGATGCGGTGGAGGCTGCCGAGGCTGAGGACGCTGAGGAAGCCAGGGTGCATAGAGATCATGGGGACCAAGGTGGTCCTAGTGGCCAGGGCGGTCCAGCTTAGACCTAGGGCATTTTGATGGACTATGATCCACATTTTTGTACATTTTGTATATGACGGGATCTACGGATCAGACTCGATCTATCTATGAACAGATATTTTACATATATATATATATATATTGATGTTGGTTGTTGGCTTATGTACAAGTGTCTTTTATATATTTGTTGTATATTTTCATGAAATGTGTGTGAGATTCCAATCCAAAATGTAATTAGCATATGCATCAGTCAATGAATTTTGGTTTCGTGGAATATGATTGAAAGTAATAACTTCAAAATGTCTTTCCAATAAACGAATTTGCATGAACTGACGTAATAATATAGGATTTCGTACCTGATAAGCTCGATTGAGCTGGGAAAATACCAATTGAGAATCCAAACGGACCTCAAGCTGGGTGATTCCACGTGACAAAGCATCCCATAGGATCTCAATTACAGCCCTATACTCAGCAACATTATTAGAAGCAGAACCTAGACAAGCACCTCCCGCGGCAACAAGCTGTCCTAAGGGAGAATAGATAACCCATGTTGCCGAAGCCAGGTTACAAGTGTGACGGCTAGCGTCATCAGCGAAACCTATATACATTTCGGAAGACATCTGCAACAACCAGCAGATAATATAAAAAACAAAACTGACAACCTAATGTACATAAAAAAATACATACACTAAAATACAAGAAAAAGTGTTAAGCCTAAGCATAGTACTTCTTCAAGTAGAGCCCATTTCTAGGCTCAGGCAGCTTATTCCCATCATAATCAACTAATTCATATGCGCCCTTACTTAATACCTTTGACACGACATAGGTTCCTAACCACATAGCCTTGAATTTTCCTGCCCCTAGAGGTTCTTTATCTTGGTCCCAAAGCAAGACAAGTTCCCACTCAGATAAAACCCTAGGTTTGACCGTTTTATCATATTGAGATTTAACCCTATTTTTATGAGCCTGATTAGCAATCAACGTATCTCTACATTGTTCATCAAGGTGTTCTAAATGTACCAGACGTTCCTCAAGCTCATTCGTATCAGGTAACACATGAATGGCTATCTTCAAAGACGGGATTTCGCATTCAATCGGAGTAACTGCTTCCACCCCATGAACGAGTTGGAAAGGGGAATAACCTATGGCAGTATTGAAATTAGTTCTGTAAGCCCAAAGAGCAGGATATAACATGATGTTCCAATTAGAACGGGATGCATCAATTGTCCGTTTAAGGATAGTTTTTAAAGTCTTGTTGACAGCCTCAACCTGACCATTTGCTTGTGAATAGTATGGGGAAGAATGTTCTTGTCTAAATCCGAGCATAGTAGTCAGTTCCGTCATCATGTTATTTTGAAAATGACTGCCATGGTCAGTGACAATCACTTTGGTAATACCAAACCTTGCAATAATTTGATTGAAAACAAAGAAAGCTATTGTTTCCCCGTTGTCTTTGAAAGTAGGCATTGCCTCTGCCCATTTTGTAAAATAGTCAACATCAACAATGATGTATTTATGCCCCCCAGCCGAGACTGGGTTGCATGTCACGTAATCAATCCCCCATTTCATAAAGGGGCCTACCGAGATAACAGGAAATAACGGAGCAGGATATGACCGCATTTTCCTGGTGTAAAGCTGACACGGATGACAGCGCTTCACTGCTTCCACACAATCTTTAAAGATTGCGGGACAGAAATAACCGGCACCCAATATCTTCTGGGCCATTGCTAACCCAGATAAATGACCCCCACATGCTCCGCTATGGGAATCATTTAGGACAATCTCTGCTTCCTCATGATTAAGGCAGCGACGCAAGACAAAATCTACCCCTCGTCGATATAATGTATCTCCTATAATGAGGTAGTTCTTGGCATGAAGGCGTAACTTACGTCATTCCTGCCTAGAGTAAGCGGTAGGATACTTCAAAGTCTGGAGATATATAAGAATATCTCCGTACCAAGGATCAGAGGTGGCTATAAAAAAATGTGCTCATCTGGGAATGAGTCATCCTCAACCGCTACATTTTCTTCAGTGGGAAATTCTGCTATAAGCTCAGCAAAAACTAAGGACTTCTTAGACTTAGCGGATTGGAAATCCAAGTCAAACTCCTGGAGAATGACTATCCATTTGTTAAATTTTCCCCCAACAATCTGTCGGGATAAAACATATTGGAACGGATTCACATCCGCCAGTACTATGGTGGTCCTCAGTAAAATGTAGTGACGTAACCTCTGCACAGCATAAACAGCTGCTAAGGCTAAATTATCGACGTGGGAGTATCTAAGCTCAGGTCCGGCCAAAGCACGGCTAAGATAATAAATGACATGCTCAACAAGCTTATCGTCCTCCTGTACTAGTACTACCCTAATGGTCGACTCCGATGCGGCCAGATATAATATAAAATCCCTAGAATAATCTGGTGGACGTAATAAAGGTGCTGACAGCAAAGCTTTTTTCAATGCCTCGAACGCAAGTTGTGCGGTTTCATCCCATACAAATGGAGTGTCTTGTTTGAGCAAGCGCATGAAATCTTTAGTGATCTTGGCATAATTAACAATAAAACGTCGAAGAAAGTTAGACTTTCCTTGCAGGCTTTGAAGTTTCCTGAGATAGCGAGGAGGAGGCAGATCTACAATGGCCTCAACTTTCAAAGGATCCACCTGGATGCCTCTACTAGAGACAATGAATCCGAGTAATCTTCCTGATTCGATGCAGAAAACACACTTGTGGGGATTCAAGCGAATTTTATAATATCTGCATATTTCAAAGATCAACCGTAAATGATCTGGATGTTGGATCCTCTTACGAGAATGTGCGGGCAGATCATCAAGGTATGGTTCGACAATGGCTTTAATGTCATGAAAAGCAAAGTTCATAGCCCGTTGAAAGGTTGCCCCAGTATTTTTCAATCCAAAGGGCATTTGCTTATACACAAATGTACCCCAAGGGCAAATGAAAGCAGTTTTATGTTGGTCTTTCGGTTTGATTTGGATTTGATTGTAGCCGGAGAAGCCATCCATAAACGAAAACACCTCACTTCCTGCACATGCATCTATGATCTGGTCAATAAATGGTGTGGGGTAGTTGTCCTTAGGACAGGCTTTATTGAGGTCTCTAAAGTCTGTACAAACGCGAATAGTCCCTTGCTTTTTATCAACAGGAACAGGGTTGGACACCCATTCAGTCAAAGCTATGGGATATATGAAACCAACTTTCAACAGCTTTTCAACTTCTGCCTTCATAGCCGCCGCTTTACGCGGGTTCACAAGTCTTATTTTTTGTCGAACTGGCTTGGCATCAGGATAGGTTCGGATTTCATGTTCAACAATAGATGGATCTATGCCTGGAATCTCCTCATATGACCAGGCAAAGATATCGTGAAATTCCTTGAAAAGGGCAGTATAGATGGCAATCTCCTCGGGAGAGCAGTTTGCACCTATATAGATGTTTTCCACGACATCTGGGTTTACAGAGATGTTAATAGGTATAGTGGCGGAAATGTTTGCCATATTCCCCTCGGCAAACACTCCTTCCCTAGGAAAAGGGTTGAGAGGTATATCAACATCTTCTGACAGTCTCACGCGAAACACTTGGTTTTCTATTCTGCTTAGTTTTGGAAGAAAATAGGATCGATGATGAAGATCCTCACAAATCTTATCACGTCCACTCATGGCTTCCAGAATACCTTCATCGAAAGGTAGAACTATGTCTAAGCAATCTATAGAATGTGAAGATTTTTCCGCCCATGCAGGCAAATAGACTTCTTCCAGATCGTCCGAGACTGTTAGAGGATCTGGAATGGGATCAACAGTGGCTTGAGTGATGGCTTGATAAGCTACCTCCACTGCCGATAAGGGCACTTCCGGTTCATGGGGAGTTTGGAGAACCCAAGGATCAGTCCTATCAACAACCATAGCGATGGACTTCCCCACACTAGTAGAACCAATGTAATTAACCGGGGCTGGAAGATCAAATGTGCCCATCAGTGATGTGTACATTCCAGCCCCCAAGCTCTGTGCAGCAGGTTTGACCTGATCAACCAATGGCACAGTGGACTCATTAGACTCTAAACATCCTTTTTGGGTAAAATCAAGTTGATCAATAGTAACCAACTTGCCCTCATGTGGAAAAACCACTACATGAAGAACGGCTGATGCAATAGCGGACATCTCATAAGTCCAACTCCTTCCCAGAAGTAGATTGTAGTCCAAAGGAGCATCAATCACTTCTACTTCAACAGACACTTCTTTTCCTGCCAACTTAATCTCAAAAGCTGGTAGGATACCATGCGGATGGAAGGATCTTCCATCAAAAGCAGTAAGCAAAGTGTTTGATGGGACCAGCTCTGGGGATCCAAGAGCTTTCCAACAGGTCAAGGACATAACACATGTAGAGGCCCCCTCATCAACAACTGCCCTTCCAATGGTCTTACCACCATGGACGACATCTATTATTAGGGCTACATGGTAAGGGAGGTGAATTTTAACATTAGACAAATGAAATTTCGCCATGAGACTCGAAGAGTCCATGCTGCCTAAAGCTTCTAAGAGAGCATCCCGCTGGGTAGGACAACTCTGTAACACCTCTAAAGCTGACATTGCACATGGGGTTTGAGCTAAATCTTCAACCACAGAGTAGTTTGAAGCAGCCCTAGCATTAGGGTTATGCAATGTCTTCTTGAAGACACCTTTCGGTATCTTCGGCATAGTTTCAGCAGGCTTTTCTATTATGAGAGGGTTGGAAGTTTCACCTACAACTTTACCCTTCTCAGAAGTCTCAGTCTCATAATTTTTGTTCCTTTTCTGCAACAAAGTCGAAGATCGAACCATGTTGATATAGTTTGGGTCAGGGGTAGCTTGAGTGCCCCCTGCTATGTTAGAAGCTGAAGCAGAGTTCTGTCCTTGGGGAAAAGGATCCTTCAGGACAGCCAGTTGTTGAGCTTTGAGTAGCTTCTGGGCTTGATCCATAAGGGGACAAAGGTGAGTAAGGTGGTCCTCTTGGCACAACTTACAAGGGAACTTGACCTTCTTCTTTTCTTTTTTTCCCCCATCAGCATTGTTTGCGGGCTTTTGCTTGTTTTGGTTTCCCTCTCCCTTCTTACCTTTCTTTTTCTTCCCGCCGGGCTGCTGATTGCCCTTCTGAGAGGTTTGTGCAAAAACATTTGCATTCTAGGGGGAGGGGGCAGCCTTTGCTACCTCCTCCGTAGACTGTTTGACAGACAACTGGTGAAGTTGCTTAGTCAAATACTCTACGGTGGGAGAGTTAACGGATCCGACCACACCATCGGCATGGGGTCCAGCCTTAGGCTTCTCCGCCTCGTGCGAAGGCCTCGGCGCCTCAGGGATGATCTCATATAAGATCCCAGATGTGAATAAATCAAATCCAGTTGCTGGGCCCTGAGTATGGCTTCTTCTTCATTCGTTACTCCTTATGTGGAAACATCCTTAGATATGTATGGAAACAATGATTTAAGGAACCACTCTAACAGAAACTCAGGAGGAATGGTGGCTTTGATAAGTCTCTTTCGCCTCCTCCACTCTTGGATATGATCCAAGATGTGGGTAGCCTTGTTTTGTCTAAAAGTAGACAACAAGTCCGTTCTAAAATCATATCGGACCGGAAGCTGAAAGTGGCTGAGAAAAGCACCAGCCAAGTCCCAGAAACTACTGAAAGCAGCAGAAGGTAGTTCAATATACCATTTTTCCGCAGTACCTGTCAAGGTCCTATGGAATAGCCTCAACCTCACTGAATCTTCATTCAGCAAATTTGAAGAACACCATAAATGGAAAGTGGTGGCATGAGCCCCAGGATATTCACCAGTTTTACCTTCGAACTTAGGGATGTTCGATGGCAATTTGGTAGGAACAGGTGGCCACAAGGGGTCATGCCTCACTAGGTCATTCATCAATTTTGACAAATCTGGCAATTTTAGGGTTGCCAGGAATGGAAGTTTGGGTCGAACCGGGGTAGTAGATGTGCCAGCTTGGGTATTTGAGGGACCTGCCCCCGAATTCCCATAGGCAAAAGTGGGGTTTCCCCTTGACACCGGTTGTGAAGTGGGAAGGTTGCTCTGAAATAGATTACATCCGTAAGCCACAGGATTGTGTGTGGGAGGTGTAGTGTAAGAAGTTCGGGCCATCCCCATAGAAGTAAGGGTCTAAAAGATAGGAGCAGGTATCCCTCCGCTAAACAACGAAAAGGGAGAGCTCGTGTATGGGACCGAAATAGGGGTTTGGAAGCTTTTCCCATAAGAGATGTTGCTCCCAAACTGCACTCCTACATAGGAAGGAGATGGACCTACATATGGACTGGATGGGGGAATGTGCCCCCCATTCCAAGGAAATCCTTGGACAAATGTCGAAGATCCTACTAGACCGCTCTGGGTAGTATAGGGAAAGGAAGAAGGAATGGTAGGTATACTGGGGATCCTAGTAACCATGTCACCAGAAGTACCTACTATGTTTGAGGGAACCGGTGGTTGAACCACCCGGCTCGCTGGAGTCAAAGGTGTCGAAGGCAAACTAGATCTAGGGGCACTTACCGGGGGAGGTAGTACCCCTTCAATCGGAAGGGTTGAGGTGAACACAAAAGGACTTTCTTCTGCAGAAGACATGATCCTATCCAAAGGGACACCTAGTACTGGTGAATCGAAAGGTCTAACCTGAACGATCACAGGATCGTTTAAATCAATCAAGGGGGTGTTAAAATTTCTTGCAAACTCGTCAGTCTGCAATTCTTCTATCTCAACTGTATCAAGATCAAAACGGTTAGTTATGAGTTCTGGTTCACCAAGAACTTCACTTATTCCTACAGGTTCAAATGAACCGTCTGTGTCTAATCTCCGCCTTTGAGGTAGAGGTGGATGCTCCAATGTGGTGAGTGGAGGAAGGTTTCTCAACCTTCTTGACCTTCTAGGAGGTTGGTCCTCCAGAATTTAAAATTTAACAAATCACACCCTAAGGCCAACTAAACACAGGCAAAACCACAGAGCATACACTATAAAATTCCTAAAGCCTCAAGCAATCAAACCAGGGTAAAAGATATACTTTCCTGAAGAAAGCTGATGAACGATTACTTGGCGTCCTTGAAGTGGTTCTTAGGCACAAGCGGAGGAATCACCCAACTGCCCTCCTACACTTTCAACAAGGGTTACCTTCCAAGCCCGTTCAAGGTGAACTAGAAATAACCTTCCGGTTTACCTAGGTATGAACCCTAAAAGACCAGAGACTAAAGGCTACCTTGGAAATACCAACAGTTTGGGGGGACAGTCGCAAGCCGAACTCGTACGCATGGGCAGGGTATCTGAGCTCGAAACTCTGTCTAGGACAGAATCCCCAGATGCGTAAAAGTCCTGAGTTACGTTTTGACAAGGATTCGGAGGGTTATCTCCTCTGTCCAAGCCTCCACGTGGCCTAGTGCTTAACTCCCATTTGAGAGGAGCTTCCCAGATACAGTGATAAAGTCAAGGATTTACCTAAAGAAAGGTCCACTACGTCTGAGTTTTATAACTTGCGGGAAGTTTACACTTCCTATCCCACTAGTCTAGCCTAAGCTAGTAGGTGAAAGGCCCCTAAAAAACAAAACTTACTAGTAAATTTTAATTTATGTGTTCATTTTAAAGGGTTGTTTCTTACTCAAGAGGAAATGGAGTGGTGTACTTTATGGTGTTTTGACTCAAATAAGAAATAAATGAAAATAAAGGTGTATTCAAAGCAAAATTACCATTATAAAAACAAACTTCTTTTTATTTTTTGCAAATATATATTGATTAATTGAATGCAACGATGAAAGAAACTAAGCCTATATTTTTGTAGTTTTGAGATAATATTTTTAAATTGAAACAAACACTACTTATGCGAAATCAAGATGCAAAAGATTAATAATGTTTTCTTTTCACTTTTAAAAATACTCAAAATTCTACCATGCACCTACAATGCACTGTACTTGAGCAAACTTGAATCAAATAAACTGTCTAAAAGCAACAAACTGAAGCAAACAGGCTGACAGAACCAAAAGACCACCAAAAAAGGAAGGCTAGGAACCCTATCTTGGGTGCAAACAATGACAAAAATCACTGTAGACTTACAAAGGCAAGTGACAACTAGCTACTGTAAAAAACAGACTGGAAAAAATAGAGCCCAAGACCCTGATCACTGATCTGGAGAGAAACACTTTAACCTATAACCCAAACAGGCCACAAGTACTTCAGCATGCAAGCAGAAAATAATCCAAGCAAAAAGACTCAAGGGCTTTCGAAAAAGCAGGAAGTGTGATCACCAACAGTATCCAGACAAGCTACACAGCATCATAAATAAAATCCACTCAGAAACAAGGATTACCCAAAGAAAAGAACAAGCAAACTTTAACTTAAAAATCCCTACTTCCAGGAATATTCACGACTGTCTATAAGAGAAACCCGCGGATGATCCACGACTGTTCTATACAGCAACCCGCGAATGCAAGATTGTATTCGTGACTGTTCAGAAGAGCAACTCGCGAATAGCTATAAGATTTTTCTCAAAAAGAAAGAAAATTTCCAAAGACTTTCAAATACTGAGGCAAATAAGAAACAGGATAAAATATCACACACAGAATTCAAGCAAAGACTGGTCAGGTGACAGAAAAAACCTACAGCAGTCTAGGCCTCCCCAGGGGAGTCTCCAGTTTTGTTGTACAGGATTATACACCTAATAACCATAGGTCTGGGGTTACCAACATACTCAATTAACTTGCAAACAATTGACTTCTAGAGTGCAATAAAGGAAATAGGAGGATAAGGAAGACTTACTCGATTAACGAAGGTTGATCCTTGCTAGTCCTCTTCCATTCTGCTTCACCTCCAAAGTCTTTAAGGTTGCTCCTCCTCCACCTGTCAAGAAACAATCTTCCAGATACAAGATGATTCATGTATATATAAGCAGTTTAGATAAATCATATATGAAATACAGAAACATAAACATTTATCAAACCAAGATACATGAAACACATATGGAATAAGGATTGTCTTTATTATCAAAAATGGAAAGAGTTCATATTACAACCCAACGCCTGAGACAAGGACTCCTCTGCAACCAAAGGATTCTGAGTTTCACTACTCCAAAGACTTATGTATAAAATCCACCAGCATGACTTTGCTCTCCAAAAATGTCTCTATAACACCCTCCCCATGGCATGTATTTATATGGAGGAAATAGGGCAGTTTCGAAGGTTGAGGAGGTTGAGACAGTTAAGGTGATTAAGGTAACAATGCTTAACTAATCTCAAGCCATCGCGTGTTTTTATTTTTAAATGTCAAGGGACATATTCACGGGTATGGAGAAGGACAACGCGTGAATTATTCGCGAGTTGCTATAAGAGCAACCCGCGAATACATCCATTCGTGACTTGCAATAACCGACACTCGTGAATGATCCGTGAGTTGCATATATGGAGAGTCACGAATACAACTTAACATAACAAAATGGCAAAGTAACCAGCTGGATGGAGGAGGAATGTATTGTATAATAAGCCAATATATAGTGTTTTGGGCAAACCTCTATCCATAGATGTCCTTTTGTGTGCCAACATGAGGGATGTCGACACTCAGACGGAGAGGTGCCAATCAGATGTATAACAGTTGCCCCCTAATGTGTGAGGTCAGAGGGAAACGATGGTCGAAATACATTATAATATTTTGAGGCCCTAAACATCATTTTTTGGTGATTAAGGGGGACAACTAATTTCTAAAGGCATGGATATGGTCTTATTCAAAATTATTAAATATCGGATAGACCTTTCCAACGTGTTATCGAGCGCCCCAAACGGAGATCGTATGCAAAAGTTATGATCTCAAGAAGTTGACTGTTCAACTAACCACCTTGGGGCTGTAAAATTTATGATGATTAATATCACAGGGTTGTGTTTATGGTTTTCTGCCTCTCCAAGGATTTAAGATAAAAGGCCATTTGGCCTCTTTTTGTATTCAACTTTTCATGAGTGAGCATAGCTGCCACATCTCTTCTCATAGATATAGCTACCACCATTCTAATTGTGTTTTTTTATAGTTTGTTTTGTTTCATTCATTTAATAGAATTTGAGTTTACTGTATCACTTTACTTATTTCCATATATCTATGTAAGTGAATATATATATTCTCTTTCATTTCGTTCTCACATAAATATGGATCAGTGGCATTAGAGCCTTCTTCTCTTGTGGATTCTCAGTGCATGTCCCCGACGATATCTGAACATCGAGAGTTGGGTCTCGAACTAGTTTATCTTGGAGAAAATACCTCTCATCATCCAAAGAAACCTCACATGGAGGGAGAAATAAAGAGATATGATGGAGAAATATATCCTATTAAATTGTTACTCGAGGAATCCCTCCCACGACAGAGGAACTAGATGATGGATCAATTCTCCTAGATCCTTCGAAGAATGCCGATGTTGGTGAATGCACCTTCAATGAGCAGCCATTTCGGGCAGGGGGTGACTCCATTCAAGGTACAAGTTGTTAGAATTTGAATGTCATTAAGATATTCAGGCAGAGAGTTATGATTATGTTGCAGCAATTTAATGGAGAATGAAAATACAATTCTAACAAGACAATCCACACAAGAAATGGACAAGTATTGCTGAGGAATTTACAGCATATTCATCATAATAATATACGGTGTACAATAAATTACAAATAGGTAGAATTCAAATGCATGAGTCATGAATTCAAATCCTCCAAGTGGATAAGACTGTATCTAATTGAATCTCTAACTCAATGTCTCCCAATCAATATCATATTCCAAATAGACAACTCCCCGATGACCAAAAACTCCAACATGCAGTAACAACTAGTTAACTCAGTGCAACTAAGAGTGAGTTAGGTAGGAAAAGCGCTCCTCCCCATGCAACCATGCATTAGTAGCGCTAGCCTAATTGACTATGAAGTAACTGATTGTAACTGAGAGCTAACTTAAGACTAATTAGTGCAAACACCAACTGACTGATGTAGGTTGGTGCCGAGACTCCCAACTGCTCCTAAAATGTAGGGATTGGTCTAGGAGGCACCCTAACTGATGCATGCACATGAATTAAGTGGAAATTAACCTCTAGTGTGCATTTGGCTGACCAAAAGTGGTAAATATTAGATATACCTTTCCAACGAGCTATCAAACACCCAAATCGGAGATCGTATGCAAAAGTTATGACCCCGGGAAGTTGACTGTTCAACTTACCACCTTGGGGCCGCAAAATTTATGACGAATCATCTTCTAGGGTTATGTTTTGGAATTTTTGGGTTCTCACCCTAATTATTATTATAAATAGGCCCCTTTGGCCTCATTTTGTATGAAGCTTGGCACGGATGAGCGTAGCAGCCACATCTCTTCTCAAAGATAACTACCACCATTCTAGCGATTGTATTACAATCTGTTCTATTTTCGCCATTTAATAGAATATGGGTTTACTGCATCTCTGTTATCTTTGCAAAATGTCTCTTATTATGATTATGTATATGTTATTTCACTTCGTTCACGCATAAATTCAGATCATTACTACTACCGTGTCTCTCACCACAACGAAGTAGTGCATGAAGGTAATATTTTAGATAGGGAATTTTGTACTCTTCATGGTTTGTTTTGAGGGTGAAAAAAATGTCACAGAAAAATACACAACCTCCACATAGAACCCCTCTATGTAGAAAAAATAGGTGGACAATATCATGGAAGCATACAAATACATCTTCACCACACCTGTCGGGGTTCCAGTGCATTTCTTGGTCAAGCATTCCATTGATTTGATCCCTGGTGAAATTTTACCTAATGGGCCAATATACAAGCGTTCCCTCATGGAGAATGAATAAATCAAACACCACATTCAAGATTTAATCCAAAACGGCACATTCGACCCAACTCCTCACCTTGTGGGAGCCCAATTGTGTTGGAATAGAAGAAAGATGGGACACAATGACTCTTTATTGACTACCAATCTCTAAATAAGATCACTGTTTGAAATAGGTATTCCATTCCATAGATCAATGACCTCCTCAACCAGATCAAATGGGCCAATTGTTTCAGCAAGATTGATCTGAATTTCGACTATCATTAAGTGCCAATTGAGAAAACTAATGTCTGGACGACTGCCTTCAAATATCAGGAAGGCCTTTTTGAGTGGTTGGTCATGCCTTTTGGCTTGACTAATGCTCCAACGACCTTCATGATGATGATGGATGACATTCTATGACCATTCACCAATTACTTTGTGGTCATATATCTAGATGATATCCTCATATACAATAGAACATGGGAAGAACATTTGCAACATATCCACCAGGTCCTTAGCACCCTTTGACATCACAAGTTATATGTCAATCTAGAGAAGTGCTCATTTGGCATGGAAAGGGTTAAGTATCTAGGATACATTGTGGACGAACATGGTGTTCATGTATATCCAGCCAAGATCCAAGCCATTCACGATTGGAAAAACATGGTGTTCATGTATATCCGGCCAAGATCCAAGCCATTCATGATTGGAAGACCTCAACGACTCTCACAGAGCTTCGCATCTTTCTAGGACTTTCAAACTTCAATCACATATTTGTGTTGGGATTCTCTAATATTTTTTGGTCCATTATCCAGGTGAACAAAGGTGGATCTAAGTCCAAGTTCATCTTGTCCAAGCCACACCAACACACATTTGAGGAGCTAAAGCAACGCTTATGTTCGACGCCCATCCTTACCTTACTAGATCTGCAATAACCCTTTGAGATCAAGACAGATGCTTTGGACTATGTCATTGGTGCAGTATTCACTCAGCATGGCCATCTAGTGGCATGTCATAATGAGACACTTTCATATATATTCTGTAAGTACCCCACCTATGACAAGGAAATGTAATTCATTGTCCAAACCTGCCACCAATAGAAGCATTACATCCTTGTAAAAGAAACAATCATCCACACTGATCACAATCCCTTGATGTTCGTGCAAACCTAAGAAAAGTTACATAATGACTACCACCAGAAGTGGTTCACTTAATTGTAGCAGTTTGACTTGAACATTAAATATAATAAGGCTAACACCAATCGAGTCGATGATTTCCTCAGTCGTTCTCCAGTCGTAACATTAACCACGATGCTCAACTCTTGCGGCCACGAGACTTCTGGGTGGCCTCAACTATATGAAAATGATCCTGATTTTTCTCCCATATATAAATCCTTGTGTGTAGGTACACAAGTGGTAGAAATTCATCTTCAGGAAGGATTTCTATGCTACCTGGTCCATCTCTGTGTTACTTCAAGCGAGCGTGTAAAGATGATTTGGGAAGCACATTACTATCAGGTGGCAAGGCACTTTGGCAACGAGAATATAGTGGTAGTATTGTAGAAGTATTTTTATTGGCACAAAATCTGATAAGACATCAGTCAATATATTAGATCTTGCACTACTTGCACCATCAGGAAACCATCCGTTAAAAAGCAAGGGTTGTACAACCCCTTCCTACTCCGAACGGACCATGGTAATCCATCTCCATGGATTACATGTCAGGACTACCTTCAACTAAGCATGGTAATGACTTGGTGTTTGTGGTCGTGGATCGATTCTCTAAGATGGCCATTTTGATAGCTTGCAAGAAGAGAATCTATGTCGAATCCACTGGTAAGCTATTCTTTGAGCATGTTTGGGTTCATTTTTGGCTGCCACAAAATATCATTGTAGATCGGGATAACAGGTTTATGATCATTTTGTGGTATAGTTTATGGTCATTGATGGATACCAATCTCACAAAATTGATGGCCTTCCACCCCCATACCAATGGACAAACAAAGGTATTCATCTAGATGATTGTGCATATTCTGAGAATGCACAATTCTAAAAATACTTGAACATGGGATGAGATCCTTCCTTATGTTCAACATAGCTCTACCGGTCACAACCCTTTTTCAAGTGTTCTTGGGTTTCCAACTACTAGCCCCAATTGATATAGCTCTGCCCCTTGCATCCACACAAGAGGAATATTCCCATGCTCAAGCTAAGGCTGATAAGGCCACCAGATTTTTTTTAATGAATCCATCACATCCACCAACAGGTCCATGACATATTGGAAAGGGCCAATACTAAATACAAGCAATGACATGACCAACATTGGGTTCCACAGAAGTTCCATGTTGGGGATAAGGTTTGGCTGCATTTGCAGAAAGCCTAGGCTCATAAGACCCCATTGCAATATTCGTCCACTTTTATATGGGCCATACACCATTACCAAGGAATTTGGTCACAATGCCTTCAAATTAAAAACATTCCTCTATTCCTTGGCCTACACCTAGTATTCAATGTGGAGCTCCTTCGACCATATTTTGCACCATTGTTGGACACCTCAGAGGTGGAAGACCAATTGACACGTATAGATATTAATCCTTACTACACAGAACAAGAAACCATTGATCAGATCGTGGACACAAGTTAAGGGCACCCGCCATCAAAAGATCCAACTATATCCAGTTGTGAAAGCCGAGAAACTCCTCCACCAAGGCAAGTGGCTCACCAGGAGTCAAGTTCAGTAGAATTTTCCCCATTTGATGGGGGAACTCAATGGAATGGAGACCAATGCTTACTAAGGGGGTAGGACTAATCCATATGGGTATAGGTGGCCACCTTCCTATTCCATTGGCTCAAAACAGTTTTTCATTTTGGAAAATTTCTTGTAATTTTCTATGGTTTTTTGGGTCCCAAACTTTTGGGACCGTTGTGAGGCCCTAAATGACGTTTTTTGGCTATTCGAGGAGCCAAATGGTTTCCAATGACATGCATTTGTCCCTAATAAAAGTTGTAAAGATAGGATAGACCTTTCTAAGGGGATATCGAGTTCCCCAAACATAGATCATATGCAAAAAATATTACCCCTAGAAGTTGATTGTTCAACTAACCACCTTGGGGATGCAAACTTTATGACGATTCATCTTCTATGGTTAGGTTTATGGTTTTATAAATCTCCAAGTCTTTGTGATAAAAGGCCCTTCGACCTCATTTTGTATTCATCTTGTCACAAGTGAGCGTAGCTGCCACATCTCTTCTCAGAATTATAGCTACCACCATTCTAGTTGCTTTTGCTTTACAATTTGTTATGTTTCATTCATTTAATAGAATCTGAGCTTACTATATCACTGTGTTTATTGCCATATATCTATGTATGTAACTATATATTTTCTTTCATTTAGTTCTCACATAAATCCGGATGAAATGAAGTATATGGGTGATTGTTTATGGGAATTTATTATAGTATTTGGAGGAATCTTTTGTTCCTATCCTTGAAGGTTCTATTACAGATATAAAGGGAAAGTTTGATGAAAATTTAAAGGGAATAATGCATATATGTTTTGGCCTTATTCATGAAGGTTTTTGTTGCAGATTTGAAGGCTATATTAGAAGAATTTTCTTGAAGGTTTGGAGGAAAAACTGAGGCATGCACGGGTTTACACAATGACAATGATTTTGATAGTGACAATGACAAAGACAGTGATTGTGATAGTGACAGGGACAATGATAAATGTAGAGGTTGATAAAGACAATGATAGAGGTACATGGATAATGATACAAGTACATGTTGATAGAGATAGTGATACATGTACAGGGATAATGATATAGGTACAAGTTGACAGAGATAGAGACATAGGAAATAATAGGTTTATTCTCTTAGTCATATCAGGGTGCAGGACGGGGAGTTTTAGATTCCTTCTAGTTGGATATGGTAAAGCTAGCGAGTTGGAGCTCACTGAGGATTGGATTCCTCACTATAGGTTGGAGCCTGTGGTAAACCAAGGGATTGCAGCCTCCTTCTAGTTGGAGCTATAAAATCAAGGAACTGGTGCTTTCTTCTAGTCGACACTAGTAAATCAATTGTTTATAATATTAATATTATAGAAGAAAATGATAATGTGGTTTTCTCTCGTTTGGGTTTCCACTAAAATATATTCTCCATTGTGTATGATTTTATGTGATAGTTTTATGTGAAGATAAATGGCACTAATAACGGTTAATGTTATATGATGCGCTTAATGTTTGAAATGGTAAAAATTTCTCAATGCTAAATCACCCCCCTCTTAGCATTGTTGAATATTCCAACAATTTGTATCAGAGCAGGTTCCTTTGGGATAGTCTAATAGCTGGAAGGAAGATATCTGGAGAAGTCATGGATATATATGAAGATCCCCTCTTTCCCAATAATGCTCCACTATTTGATGGTTCATATTATGAGATTTGTAAATTTAGGACGAGATTATTTTTATAGGCACATGGTTGTGACATTTGAGAATCCTTTTGAAAGGTTACATTTCTCCAAAAATACCACTCAAAACTACAACGAAGGGTTAACAAATTTCAATGGAAATGGATACCATCTTGCATGGGATATCTGATTCTATGAAAGACAAATTTTTAAAGTGTGCAACATACCATATAGAATAATATGTAAATAAAATAATAAATTAAATTAAGTAATTAATGAATTAATTAATATTATATATGCTAAATGCAACAACGACATCAGAAGAGATGTAACTCTTCACTATTATGTACTATATATATGCTGAGAGACTATGTATTCATATCATCATCAATTCAATTATAAAAATATATGTATTTATATAATAAGATAAATATGTAAGGTGTTACCTTACAAGTGGTATTAGATCGGTTTTGCTCTTGTCCTGTGGGAGAGAAGAAAAATGAAAAATAAGAAGAAAAAAGCGAAAAGGAAAAAAGAAGGGAACTTAAATAAAGTAAAGTAAAAAGTAAAAAAGAAAAGCCAACAACAAACCAGTTCATGGTTTTATAAAACCAGTTAATGGTTTTATAAAACTAGCCCATCGTTTTATTTTCTAATTCTTCCATCTCCAATCTCTCTTCACAAATATCTCTCATCTCCATACTCCTATCCAAAACAATATAAATATTAGAAAATATATTATTATTATTGATAATAATTATTATTTTAATATTTAAAGTCTTCCCCCCAAAATAATATAATAATAATAAATTATTATTATTAATAAATATTATTATTATACATATTTCCAAAAACTATTAATATTTTATAATAATATTATTATTACCATATTAATGATAAATTATTACTATAATTAATAATAATTATACAAATAATTTTAAAATTCTACAAATAATTTTTGAGGCTATACAAAAATTCTTGTTGGGATAACCATGTTTCCGTCATTTAATAAGATCATTATTATTCTATTCCAAAAACCTAAAAGAGATTAAAAAATATGAAGAATCTAGAATCGAATAAATAGAAAGAAGATTGCTTGAAGAAAATGAATTTTATGTAGAACTGAAAACAACGCTATCACAAATAAAAGGAAAAATATCTAAGAAGAAGGAAGAATAAGAAGAAGTGGTTACGGTCTGAAAAGTCTCAAGTAAAGAAGACCAAGAAACTGCTATTGCACCTACAACAGAAGAAGTGATTACACCCTTTGAATTTTCAAATAAAGAAGAGCATGAAACTGGTACTACACCTACGACAGAAGAAGTGATTACAACCCTTGAATTTTCAAGGAAGCAAGAGATGGAAACTAATTTTTCATCCACGACAACAGAAGTACAAAAATCACATGCATTGACACCTTACATTCCCCGTCATAGAAGGTTCGGGGCATCAGATGCAAGAAATGATAAGAACATCCATTCGAAATACAAGACGCAAAAACCAACGCCTAGACATAAACATATACATATGCTAGAAATTAGCCACCATTCAAAATACAAGATGCAAAAAGCAATACCTATCCATAAACATACGCATATGCCATAAATTTGTTGCAATTTCATTTAAGGAACAAAAAAGAATCACATGAATGGTCCAGTCTGCACAACTACATAATCGTTTAAATGGCTAGCGAAACTTCAGAACAAGGACAAATCGAAAGTTATTCCAAGGATCCAAACCAAAACCAAGGACATAATCAAGAAGAGGATAGCAATTATGAAGAAAATAATGATAAAAAGGACATGCATGGAATTCAGAATGTGGAAGACCAAAATGAATTTAAAAAAGAGGTTGTTGTGAATGACAATAAAGAAAACAAACATATAGTTCGTCATTTATAATAAACCTGAAGAAGTACTAGTTGAGAATAACAATAACAAAGACAAAGAGTTATATATGCTAGACACGAAGAAACATGATGTCCATAATGATTGTAAAGAAGAGGAAGATATCTAAAATTATAATGATGAATATAAAGATGATACCCGTAACAATTGTGAGAAATAAAAAAAGGTAGAGGTGTATCATCATGGAAATAAAGGAAGTGGAAGTGCTCCTAATCATGATGACCAAAAAAAAAACCCAAAAGATCCATCATTCATCACTGAAGAAACGAGTCATGACATACCCATACATGTAAAAATATCTGAGATCAATAGGTCGACACAACTTCATTATGTAAATATCAAAACAAATATTCAGAAGAGGCAACTTTTTTGAGTACCATATAAATGCTACACTCATGGAAATTGTAGCATACAAGATTCATTGTACAAATATCAAAAGTAGGAAAAAAATTAAAATCAAAAGATCCTTATGAATACCCTAAGAAATGCATGAAATATAGTCATAAAAAATACTTCGAGGACAAAGAATTCTGAGGGATGACTTGTAACATACCAAATAGAATAATATGTAAATAAAATAATAAATTATATTAAGTAATTAATTAATTGATATTATATATGCTAAATGCAACAACGTCATAAGAAGATACGTAACTCTTCACTATTATGTATTATAAATATGTCGAGAGACTATGTATTCATATCATCATCAATTTAATTATATAAATATGTTTAGTTATCTAATAAGATAAATATGTAAGGTGTTACCTTACAAAGTGTATATCCTTTAAAGAGCTATGGGAAAATCTACAAAATATCTACACAAAGGGATCTCTCCATCAAAAACATGAAGACAATTAAAATGAAAGGTTAGATACATGAAGTGAGGAACATCTAGAAGTATATGATGAAGTTACTGAAAACAAGATCAATGCTTCTAAAGATGAAGAATATTTAGAAACTGGAGGGGTAGTAGATATTGAAGAAAAACTGGTTGAAGCTCTAGATGAATTGATGAAATAAAGAATGAAGAATAAGATGCTAATGGATCAACTTCATAGGTATCAAGATAAGAAAACATTGCCAGTTGAAGAGGCTAAGAACACTGAATAAAAATTAGCAAATCAACTAAAGGAGAAGGAGGAAGCATGTAAAGAAAACAAAAAATACTTGTCAAGAACAAGAAGTTGGAATTGGATCCTTAAAGAAAGAATTGAAAATGTTAAGTTTGGAAAACATGGAAACTGAAGAGATCGGAAAGGAGAACTAATTACTAAAAATTCATCTACAAAAATGTCACGAGGATGATCATAAATCAAAAGGAGAGATGATATATAGTATTGAAGAATCTAAAAATACCATTGTTTGTTTGAGAAGTCAAATAAAAGAGGCCAAGAAAATTGAAGAAGGCCTAACAAGTCAAATTCAAGAGAAGAAAGAGTTTTTTCAAAGGAAATAACTTGAGATCCTTTCACTAAAGGGAGATTTGGAAAATGAACTTTCCCAATTGAAAACTTCAAAGTATGAGAAGAGCATTGAAGAAACTTTCTCTAAGATACCATATATGGAAAGTGAAGAAAATGCTAAGAGTTATGCATATATTCTCAGTAGTTGCCATCAAGGAAAAGACTACAAAGGAAGAAGTCACAGTGAACAAGATTCAAGGAAGAATGGGTATAGAGATATTACATAACAAATAAGTCCTTTTTCTCCCAAGTACTAAAGTTTATTTTCTCATTATTGTTTTTCATGTAACAATTTTGGACATATGGATAGAGATTGCAAAGCTTATGGATGAAATTCTCAAGCAAGAAATTGAGGTGTCCACATGAACTACAATGTTGAATGTTGCAAATGTCACAATTATGAACACATGGAAAATGATTGTAGAAATATGATCAACCAAAATTTTGAATGCTACAAATGCCACAACTATGGATACATAAATTGTGACTATATAAGCATGATGAAGTCTTTCATAAAAGAGAACAATGATATATATAAGAAATTCTGGAAGAAGAAGTCAGAAGGACCAAAAGAAGAATCTTGTGGATTGGCCATCTAAACAAATGATGAAAGTTCAAAGCTTAAGACATAAAACCAAAGAAATCCTATCTTAAATATGGGAAACATATTAAATTAATGCAGAAACAATTCCTCGATCGAAGGCAGAAAGGAATTGGTATTGCATTTTGAACATGTTAAGGAAAAAAATGAACAACATGTAAATGGAGAATTCTCAAAGGACATTCCTACAACAGTTGCAGAGACAAGTAAAAATGTCATATCGATAAGCAAAAAGAAAGGTTTCAGTATTACAAATGATATCCTACTTTAGATAATCTTTACACACCGTTCTAAATAATGTGGCATAATGGTTTTAGTATCATGGATAATCTCGAGGGGGATTATAAGTTATAGGAAAGGAATATCAAAGAAAAATCATGAGTAGAGCAGTGGATTAGTAAATCATTCAAGAAAAAAATGATAGCTACTTCAAGAAGCTTCAAGAAATGCCCTAGTCTAAGGGGGAGTCAACATAGTCAAAGGGGAGGGTTGTCAACAAGGAAAGATAATTTCAGAAGGAATTATTTGTAAGGGGAATAGAATGCTCAACAACAAAAAAGTCATGTAAAAGAAGCATATTGATAGAGGGATCCAAGATAATCCCAGTGGGAGTAGGCGACCAAAGTTTCTTCACCCCTTTTGTTGTTAATGTCAAAGTGGGAGAGAGATTTTTAGTCGTTGTCATCAATGGAAAATGGGGATATTGTTGGAAAGTCGTTTGTCATTGATGTCAATAAGGTTAAATGATCTATGCCATTGACATTGAGTGATTCCATCATTGATTTCAAAGTGATAACGATGATGTGGAAATAATGAAAATGATGCACCAATGATGATGATAATGTGACAATAGTAGAGGAAGATTGATTGAGTTATGTTGAACAAGCCTTAGATCCCATAAATATGTCCCTGAAGATATATTGATAAGTCCATATTGAAGTGTCTTAAATAAGCCTTGAAATAAGTGTATATAAATCTAAATCGGTCCCATTATGGAGTATCTATTAAGCATGGATTTCATGGGAAGACACTTTGATTTGTACACAAAAGGATCTAGTCCCTAAAAAATCCCATATAGTTGTCCCAAAGCAATGTTGGTGAGAAGTATGAAGAATCCCCTCAAATAGTGGTGTTGGGTTCACATGACCTTGAAAGTAATGATGGGTCCACATATAGAAAAAAGAAACCTTGAAAGTAATAATGTTGTGTCCTCATAAGTATAATGATGAGTAGAATCCCCTTTGATGAAATCATGAAGTGAAAAAGAAGGAAAGTTATAGTTCCTTTGATATAAACAACAATTGGAAAGTTGTCAAGCTTCGACAAAGTTTAGCACTTCAACTGCTTCGACTACTTTGATTGTTTCGATAGTTTTTCCTCGACATGTTCGCTTCGAAAGGTTTTCCTCGATAGGTCCGCCTCGGCATACAGCATACCAACATGCTTTGTCTGCAACGATCTAAACCATTATAACTTCTTGTGTAACTAAACGTAAGGGGTAGTCACCCAAGCGTCTTAGCATCCTATATAAGCATGTACACTAATGTACTATATAGTTTTTCTAATTTCTCCATCTTTTATGAAGAATAAGTAATAAATTAGTTCGAATTTTTGCATATTGTTTGTGTGCATACTTCTTGTTGACCTATTGTATTTCCTGCTTTGTTGTTTCTTCTTATATGCTTCTGCCATAACAATACTCAACTCATTTAGTCGATTTTTGTCCCCAGCATGCACTTGGGAACAACCTGGATCATTGGTATCAGAGCAAGATCTTGTTCAAATCTTAAGTTACATAAGCAATTCAATCAAAGTTATTTAACTTATGCCTATTCAAACATGCTCACAAACTCAACAACACAAGCATACACTTCCTTCGACTTCAGAAAATATGTCCAAAGAAGCAAATAATAGGCATGCAACTGACGAGACAAAAAAACTCATAAAAAACTCACTAGCTCGCCAACAGACTGAAATGTTTTCCCAGTTTAGTGAGATTCTCATGCGAGTCACTTCAAACTCCAGAGAATTCTCGACGTGACCTCACTCCGATAAAATCATACCCTTCAAAGTGCAAATGAATATGGACATACCAAACCTTGGAGGCAAGATTGATGTGTAATCCATTGACAATTGGGTACAACAACTGGAATCTTACTACGCAGTGAATCAACTCTCCGAAGAAGAAAAGATCACCATTGCATCCTTAAAAATGTCAACCTCTGTACACTGCAGGTGGGAGAATCTATCGACAAATATGGAAAAAGAAGACAACCCCATAGACACATGGTTAAAATTTATCGAATATGTACGAAAGGAGTTATAACTACCCAAGTATCTTGAACAACAATATAAGAAGTGGAAGCAGTTAAGGCAATGAAAATACCAGTCCGTACAGAGTTACACCAATGAGTTCTATCGACTCATGTCTAGACTTGGTGTCCAAGAAGAAGATAACTTGCTTGTATTGAAGTACGTCAGTTGTTTATCCCCATACATTCAGCAAGAGATGGAGTTTATGAAACTAAGCAAAAAGAAAAATCATGTTTCACGAACAAGCCAACAAGTTGAACATCCGACAAGAAGTCACCAGTCAACTCCAATAAGTTCAAGAACCCTTATCAGCCGACTCTACCAAATCCTGATCATCAAAAGAAGAACTTTCCAAAATACAAGAGGAACCGCAACAAATAATCTCCTACCAGGAAATGGTGTGATTATCACAGCTCAACATGTCATGATCCGCCAGAGTGCAAATCTTGAAAGACATTTTTGGAAAAATTGTCGACATCTGACTTATCCAACATAACCTTTGTAGAATCTTATCCAAATGCATCAACCCTCTTGGCTTCGACCTCGACCACTCCGACGGCCTTGACTATCGTCTATTAGATTTTTAGCTTTTAAGCAATATGATCTTAGGATATTATCTGAGAGAATAAAAATCACATCAATCAATCATAAGAGACAATGGACACAAATATTTTCCTTGGGGAAAACATAAAGGAGAAAACCCCGCAACTTCCTCAGAGATAGAATGAGCACCAAAAGTAAAACCAAAGATACAATGATGATCTCCCGATAGCAGTTGTCTCTCTCTCTCTCTCTTATCCCAGCTTCTTCTCTCTGTCACTCATGCGCTACAACTGAGTGTGAGTGTGTGTTGTAAAATAGAGAGGCTCACTCTCTATTTATACTAGTTTCCAACTTGACATTAACTCACTAGGACCGACTTCTCTAGGAGATTCTAATAACCCTAGTGCCCCACAACTGTGGGGACTTTTCCCCCTGATCAACAAGGAGGTTTAACCTCTATGAATTTACATGACTTGTTTACATTAATGATTCTCTCGATAGGAACATCGAGGACCAATCAAATACAAAATATGAAATACATAAGTGAATACATTCTGAAGTTACAAATACATCAACACTCCCTCTTAACTAGGAAGGTATTATCCCGACACAACTCATCAGCACAAGTCTTCGTCACTGGATCATCACTGGATCATCATCAAGTATGGATCATCACTAGATCATCACTAGATTATCATCAAAGTTGGATCATCATTGCTTTCACTATCTCGAACAAATGGTCTTATCTCTCAATTCTACTAGTCACAGGAAGTTCTATAGAGCCATCCCTTTTTCATGCTGGTTGTAGGCCTATCCTCCATGTAGGTATTCATCGATAGAGCCATCCCTTTTTCATGCTGGATGCAACTCTACAGAGCCAGTCCTTTTTCATACTGGGTGTAGTCCTCTACAGAGCCAACCATTTTTCATGCGGGGTGTAGCTTCATAGAGCCGGTACTTTTTCATACTGGATGCATCATCACAAATCCAGTCCTTTTTCATACTAGATGTATCATCACAGAGCCAGTCCTTTTTCATATTGGATGTATCATCACAGAGCCAGTCCTTTTTCATACTGGATGTATCATCACAGAGCCAGTCCTTTTTCATACTCGATGTATCATCAACACTTATATCTGACCATGGGAGAACCAATCTTGCCACCATGTCAAAAGGGCACAACAATTACATCTTATCATGGGAAGAACCAATCCTACCACCATGTCAGAAAGGCACACAAACTCATCACTTCCCCTTTGAAGGAACCTCGATCTGGAGAACACCAAGCTTCTCCCTGAAGTACTCAAACTTCACTTTGTCCATTTCTAGCATAGAATCACATCAAGGCCGATTACATCCAAGGATAACCTGCGAGCTTCTCTGGGGCCGATTACATCCAAGGATAACCTGCGAGCTTCTCTGGGGCCGATTACATCCAAGGAAAACCTACAGGACTATTTATGTCTGAGCAACCTATAATCTTTTCCAGGATTTTATGCTCAGACAACCTGTCTCACCAGCTATGCTAGAACTCCCTCTTTCGAGAAATCTTGATCTGGATCACATACTAGAGCTTCATTTCTCCTCTCTGCGTCAGATCAATCAAATCAAATAGTAGTTTTAAAAAGAAACATGCTACCTCCCAAATAGCCGAGCAAGTGGAAACATATTTTTCCTCGGCTGTACTCGGTGCCACGCAGGACTCCTTCTTTCTAAACCAAGATATCACACCTGTTCTCATACTGAAGCAGCACCTCAAAGTCCTCTTCCTATCAATGGCATTGTCTACCCAATACGAATCCACATAACCCTCCAGGTTAATTTTCTGATTCGTATCATACTTGAGCCCATACTCAACTATACCCTTTAGGTACCTCACTGCATGCCTTGCAACCATCAGGTGAACATGTCTCAATGTGTTCACAACAAAGCAAATATCTGGTCTTGTATTTGTTAGGTACATCAAGGAACAAATTATCTGACAATATATCGTGGCATCAACCGTCTCTAATGAAGCATCACTCAATAGCTTCAAGTTTGATGCCATAGGTGTGGCCATGTCCTCGCAGTCCATCATCCTGAACCTATTCGGTATCTCTATTGCATAATTCCCTTGCCCAAGGGTGATTCCATTCGCACTCTACCACAACTCCATGTCTATAAAGTACCATACCCAAATCCTTTATCTCGAACTTGGAAGCAAGTAGCTTTAATGAGTTCCACTTTTATGTCAGGAACAAGTCATCGACATATAACAGGAGCATCACTGGTCTTCCACATTCAACCTTGAAGTAAATTTTGGAATCTACTTTACTCTCAGTAAATCCTTGAGCCATCAGTAAGTTGTCCATCCTATTGTACCATGTCGAACCTCACGATATTTTGCAGTCACTCCCTCTAAAGCGAAGCATCATTCTCCCTCTTCCTTTCATACTCTATGCATTGAAAATTTCAAGTAGCTTCCTCTGCTACTAATATACTATGTATCCATCTAGGGCCACTGGATACCAAGATCCTTTATCTTGAACCTTTTCAAAATTTCTTCTCGCACCCATCTGTGAGCTTGGCATCCTCTATAGGCTTTCATCTTCAACCTTGTAGCAAAGGTTAAGATCTTCATAACTCTAGGTGATCTTCAATCTCCTCATGTATTTCTTATCCCATGGGTGCCTTCTGAGCTCGTACAAGGCCTTCTTTTATTTGCACACATGAGTCTTCTTGTCATGTGTCTCAACTCCTAGTAGTATAAAATGTCTCTTCATATTCTATGCCTTCTTTCTGTGAGAAGCCTCATGCTACGAATCTTGCCTTCTATCCCACGATGTTTCCATCTATTGCATGTTGGATCTTGTAGATCCATATGGAAGACACTACGTTCTTCCCTTCAGGTCTCAATACCACATCCTATACATTATTCTTCTTGAACTGGTACTCTCCTTCCCTTTCTTCTTCGCTACTTCTTCATAGCTGGAAGGTTCTACATCAATGATGTTGCTCAACAGTGTCACATAACTACACTGTGTCTGAGACCTCTTTCTTTCTTTGAAGGTATCGTCATATTATTCTTCATCTTGTATTATTTCTCAACCTGTCATCACTTGTTCCAAAGAACAAGTATCATCCTTATTTTCTTGTAGGCGATTGTACGTGATATTTCCTACAAGTAAAATGCATTAGTTGTATGGTTAGAAACATTTCATAAGGAATATTCATAATGGAAAATTCTTATGCATAAAGATGCAATCATGCAACTAGTTTAGCCAATACAACATTCATCCATATCTCACGGAAACTTTCTAGATGCATTCCATCTCTACCATGACATCATTGAGATTGTGCACTAATCCAATACATAAGCAAAGAGGTTTAATTCTAGATAAGTAGCAATGGATATTTGTATAGCACCATGGGCTACTTACCCATCACATTCATATCAGTAGTATACTGTCATTAATACAAACATGCATAACACATCAACTAAATATCAACAAATGCATAACCAAATAATATCATGAAATGACAATTGAATACTTATCTTTATTCATTTTGTGGGTAGACTCCTTCTTGAGCCTTCAGCTTCACAATCTTCTCTATTCATAACAACATCATTTCTTATCCAAATGCTAAGATGGATAAGAGGTTCTCCAAGAGTTGAGTCCTTCATATTCCTCATCACTTGAGGGATATTCTTTGGATGGTGAGAGATTGATCTTCAGTTGCTCCCATTTTATCTTCTCTTATTATGAGTCAATCTTCTTTTTGTGTGCACTCTTCCCAGAGTCTATTGAGGGTGATCACTTCCTTTTGGCACACATTCCTCGAATGAATAAATCCCATGATCCTGGGAGGCCATTCAAGGTGGTTATAACCATATCTTATTCTTCTTTGATTGCTTCGTCAGAGCATCAAACACTTCCTTTTGGTATCTTCAAGGATGACACATGAGGGATGAGATGATATTTAATAGATTCTGCAATGATTCTCTTGGCTCTAGCATTGGCCTCATCTCCTTCTGGCTCCTAGACCTTTCTTACTGAAATACTGATCCAAGTCAATTTATTCAAGGATCACAGATTTCTTATACTTATTCTGATTTATATTCTTCTCTTCAAAATAGCTTGGTCAAGGAATTAAACATATCTTTAGGTGTCTTTAGGGAAGACACATGTTGTATAAGGTGATCCTGTTGGCCTTGACCAAGTTCTTCTTGCATAAGGCTTTAACCTCATCTCCCTCTGGAACTGGAACCTCTCCACTTATGTAGGTGTCCAATTTATTTCCTTCAAGAACTAGTGAGATCCTATACTTCCATGCTTGGAAGTTTTTAGCTTCACCATTCTTGTCATCAAGCTGGTGTGATTAGTCATTTTGAAATGAGAACCTCAAATGTAAATAACAAAATATTAGATCTTACCGATTTTAGGTGTCAGTCTTGGTTACAGACCTGGATGGTCTAGGGTTTTCCAGAGAAACCCTAATTTTCAAATTTTGGAATCTTTCAGATATTATTGGATAGAAATATGGGCCTCTTCAAGGAGATCTATCCAATGTACTCCTTTTCTGAAAACAGTGGAGGGAAGCTCCCGGAACAGGAAGCCCTAGTTTTTCAATTTCCTCTACAGAAATGCCTGATATTGTTTCAGTGGTATATCCTACATTACTACTCCTATAGATCTGATATTTCGTGCTGTGGTAGCCTCATCTACCATATTTTCAACACCATATATTTGAGTAGAATTGGTTTCACCAATTGGGACTTATGATAGTTTTCCCAATGTGACTTATTTCAGGACTGTTCAGCATAGCGAACTTATACGGACTTCCACGTGTACTTGTTTCATCATCAAGGTCTGAAAATTTAATCATAGAAATTAAAGTCCGTTCCCTATCTAGAAAATCTTGAGAAATTTCATTTGGACCTTTGTAGCCTGATATATAGCAATTCTCCCTAGGTGTCCTATTTAGGGATGAATCCTGGAAGAGACTGGAACCCTGATTTGGAGGAATCATATCTCCCAGAATATAGTGAATCTGAGGCTAAAATTTTTACATAGGGTACAGTAGGATTTCATATTTGGCCTGTGAAAATTTTGTTCCCTGATACTACTTCAATATTTAGATATATATAATGTACCAAAACTACCATTTTTAGTATTCTAGGGTTTTTCAGGCCCAAGGTCAAACTAGGGTTTGAGTTTCTTGGAGTTTCACTCTACCAAAAACTTTGAGCTTGGTATCTAAACTTAGATTTTGATGAGGAGATAAATCCTATGTTGGGCTCACTCAAAAATTCCTCTTCTGTAAAAATCCCTAATCTCCCGCACCGAAAACTGAAAATGCCTGGAGTCAAATTCTACTTCGACAGAAAGATGCGCCCTTCAATGGAGAGTCAACCCAGCCTCCTTTTTCTAATGGATTGTGGAGAGAGACCCAAAAACTAAGAAACTCTATCTTCTACAGCTGCACAGTGTCTTCTTCTCAGGTTAGCTCTGATACCATGTTAGATTTTTATAATTTAATCAATATGATCTTAGGATCTTATCTGAGAGAATAACAAGCACAAGAGACAATGGACACAAAGATTTTACTCAGGGAAAACATAAAGGAGAAAACCCCGCAACTTCCTCAGAGATAGAATGAGCACAAAAAGTAAAACCAAAGATACAAAGATGATCTCTCAACAGCAGTTGTCTCTCTCTCTCTTATCTCATCTTCTTCTCTCTCTTACTCATGCGCTACAACTGAGTGTGAGTGTGTGTTGTAAAATAGAGAGGATCACTCTCTATTTATACTAGTTTCTAACTTGACATTAACTCACTAGGTCCGACTTCTCTAGGAAAGTCTAATAACCCTAGTGCCCCACAACTGCAGGGACATTTCCCCCTGATCAACAAGGAGGGTTAACCTCTATGACTTTACATGACTTGTTTACATTAATGATTCTCTCGATAGGAACATCGAGGACCGATCAAATACAATATATGAAATACATAAGTGAATACATTCTGAAGTTACAAATACATCAACATCATCGATGAGGAGGAACGTGAATGCTTGTTCCATACACAGATATGGGTTCAGAAAAATCCATTACATCTAATTGTCGTTAATGGTAGCCAGAAGAACTTCATTTCTAAAGATCTTGTGAAGGAATTAGGTCTTTTCACCGCTCCACATCCTCAGCCTTACAATATCGGTTGGATGAAGGATGGACAAGAACTAAGGATCACACGCCAATTCCAACTCGCATACTTCATTAAGCCTTTTAAGATAAAGTACTATGTGATGTGGCACCACTCTATGTAGCCGATGCCCTGTTCAAAAAACCTTACCTATGGGATCAACATGGTACATATCAGTCACGGCCTTAGAAGGTGATTGCCAAAATCCAGAATCAATGGTATGGCATACCAGAGCGACAACCCACATCAACGGTTTCTATGATATCTTCCAAAAAAACAAACAAGCTTATTAATCATGCTCAAAAGTTTGCATTAATCATGATAAATCCTCAACATTCAAGGAATACTACAGCCACAAGTTGACTCATCGACCAGTGTAGCTCCTGACAACAAGAACAGATCGACCACATTCTTGAAGAATACCAGAATGCATTTCAAGCACCAAACGGATTACCTTTGCATTGTCAACTAAAACACTCCATAAACTTGTTTCTCATTCTGCATTACCTAACACATCTGTTTACAGAGGATCCATTCTAAAAAATGAAGAGATTCGTAGGAAAATCCAAGATTTGATCAATAAGGGTCATATCCGCCCTAGCTCCTCTCCTTTTGGAAGTCCATTCATCTTAGTTCCAAAGAAATATGGGACTTGGCGCATGTGCATCGACTATCAGGATCTCAATAAAATTTCAGTAAAGAACATATACCCTTTGAAAGGTTCTAGGTTCTTTACAAAGCTCGACCTCAAGTTGGGATATCACCAGATTCCAATCAAGTCCACGGATGTATGGAAAACAAATTTCAAGACCAAGGAAGGATGGTTTGAATAGTTAGTCATGCATTTCGGCTTAACCAATACACTTGCAACTTCATGAGATATATGGATGACCTTCTACAGCCTTTCATTAGTAAGTGTGTCATTTTCTATCTCGACGATATCTTTATTTTCAGTCGATCATGGGAAGAACATGTCAAACAAGTTTGATAAGTATTCGACACTCTCCAGCAACATCAACTATATCTGAACATGAACAAATGCTCATTTGCGATGACCAACATCAAATATTTGGGCCATGTAATTGACTCTGTAGGATTTCATGTCGACCCAAATATTGGCCCATTCCTCAAAACATTCATGAACTAAGAATTTTTCTTGGTTTGGCAAATTTCTATTGACGATTCATACTTGGATTCAACCACATCGCATGGCCTTTGAATTAGCTGATGAAAGGAAATGGGAAAATTGTCTTCAAATGGACATCGACACAACAACAAGCTTTGTACTACACCAATACTTGTGTTACCTAATTTGCATCATCCCTTTGAGATTGAGACAGATGCATCAGACTATGCCCTCGGAGCAGTGATCACTGAGTCAGGTCACCCAGCCGGGTTTCATTCTGATACTTTCAGCAACACTATTAGAAGGTACTTGATGTTTGAAAAATAACTTTACACCATTTTTCAAGATCTTAAGAAATGGAGACACTACATTATTGGTAAGGAAGTGGTCATCCTTAGTTACCATAAACCTTTGCAGTTTTTTCCATCCCAGTCGAAACTACAGATAACTCGACAACTCAAGTGGATTAATTACCTGCAACAATTTCAGTTGGTAATTAAGTATCAGAAAGGCAAAGTCAATGCCGCAGCCGATTGTCTCAGCAGACCACCCATTACTCTATTGTCTACAGTGATGCGTATATCGTCTTATGACACCACTGCTTGGCCACAATTGTATTCGGTAGACTGTGATTTCTTTGCAATTTATCGACAGCTTCAGACCGACATGTTGTCTACTACCAACTACTTCCTGATGGAAACCTTGCTATACAATCTTTGAGGACTTTGTGTACCAACCGGTGAGCACCGATAGAATCTCATTTGGGACACTCACTACAACAATACTGCAGGACGTTTTGGAGTCGCAAGAACACTTGTTATCCTCCAAAATTATTTTTACTATCCTTCACTTAAATCTGATGTCAACAAGTACATTCGATCATGCGTGCTTTGTGCCATTGCTAAACCGTTGAATCAATGATAAGGACTATACACATCTCCCTTCCAGTTCCTAGTCGATCATGGGAATCTGTTTCTATGGACTACTTGATGGGATATCATACTACCAAACATCAGCATGACGAGATATTAGCATTAGTTGATAGATTTTCCAATATGGCTATACTCATACCATGCAAGAAGACTACGACATCACAACAGACTTCTCTTCTCTTCTTTGAACATGTGTGGAAACATTATGGCCTCCCGACGACCATTATTTCTGACAGAGATTCTAGATTTTTCAACACCTTTTGGAAAACTCCCTGGAAACAGCTCGAGATGAGACCCTCTTTGTTGACATCCTGCCATCCACAGAAAGGTGGACAAATGGAAGTTGTAAATCACTTAGTCGTACAATTGCTTCACATGTACAACCACAAGAATAATCGAACATGGGATAACACCCTTCCATACATACATCACAGCTACAATCGTGCTCAACACAACTCTACGGGAAATATTCCATTTGAGATTTGTTACGGATTTCAACCCTCAATGCATATCGACTTAATCAGTTCCTCATCATAGTTGAACGACATCGACTTCGAAGGACAAGAAGTGGAGAAAGCATTGAAGTTCAGAGATCAAATATACAACATCCAGAAGCAAGCACAAGAAATATTGGAACGAGCTAATGCAAAATCTAAGGCATGACACGACAAGCATCATATTCTTCATCCATTCCAAATTGGGGACCATGTCTGGTTACATCCAAAGAAGGAGTGCTTCACTAGTCCATATAGAAAGATGAAACCCTTGCAATATGGTCCATACAATATCCTTAAACAAATTGGAGAAAAATATTTCCATCTTGACATTCCTACATGCCTTGGCCTACATATGGTTTTCAATGTAGATCTACTTTGACCATACCATCCACCATTGCTGGAACAAAACAACTTGCAGACAACAAAACTCGAATACATCCATACAGATGTTCAGGAACCTCTTCTTTCCGAAATCATGGTGGGACAACGCATATGCCATACAAGGACGAAATGCTTTCCCTTGTTTCAAGTGACTAAAGATGGACAACTCCCCCTGCAAGGAAAATGGTACTCTACTACTGAAGTAGACAACAAGTTTCCTAACCTGAATGAATACACAATGGAGACCATTGTTTCTTAAGGAAGGAGGAATGATCCAACCAGCAGTTGGTAGGTTATCAAGCTTCGACAAATTTTATCACTTTGACTCCTTTGACTACTTTGACTACTTTGACAGGTTAGCCTCGATAGGTCCACCTCAATGTGTTCTCTTCGACGGGTTTTCCTCGATAGGTCTGCCTCGACATACAACATATCAACATGCTTTGTCTGCAACGGTTGAACTTATGAACCGTTATAACTTCTTTTGTAATTGAACGTAATAGGTAGTCACCCAAGCATCTCAGCATCCTATATAAGCATGTACACTAATGTAATATACATATTTTTTATTCCTCCATCTTTCATGGAGAAGAAGTAATAAATTGCTTCGAATTCTTGCATATTTTCTGTGCGCATACTTATTGTTGGCCTAGTGTATTTCCTGCTTTGTTGTTTCTTCTTATATGCTTCCGCCATAATAGTACTTGACTCATTCAGTCAACTGTTGTCCCCGGCATGCACCTGGGAACAACCTGGATCATCCTTAATGAAATCATCAAGTGGGGATTGACCCTTTGAATTAACCCTTGAAACATAGAAGTTCAAGATTTTAGGAGAAGTTAATTTTGAAGTATCCCTTGAAATGTGGAAGTCCAATATTCGAGGAGAAGTAAATTTGAAGAAACCCTTGGAATATGCAAATCCAATATTTAAGGAGAAGTTTTAAGTAAACCTTGAAATATGGAAGTCCAATATTTAAGGAGAAGTTAAATAACCCTTGAAATATGGAAGTTCAATATTTAAGGAGAAGTTAAGTAACCCTTGAAATATGGATTTAAGGAGAAGCTAAATTCAAATTCTCCTTAAAACATGGAGATCCTAAATTTAAGGATAAGTTTAAGGGAACCTTAAAATAATATACAATACAACTTGGGAAGGTATAAATAGGAGAGGAAGCATTTCATTTAATTATCTAAGTTTCTCTTCTCTCTAATGTGCAACTTCTAGGAGAAAAATGTAGACTTGTGTAGAGGATCTAGTGAGGTATTATTAGGAATCATATTGTGTTATTTGATGAATATATTGGACGATCTCTCTCTCTCTCTCTTGCATTAGGGTGTCTCTTGTGAAGGTGCATGCTTCTTTGGGGTTCATCTTTTCATCTAGGAAAATGTATGGTTCTAATACAATGGGTTTCTCTTATGATGGTACATACCTCTCATGGAATAGGGTCCATATTGTTGTCTTGGAAATGGTATGGATATTGTGTATTTGTTAGAGCTTCATTATTGGTGAAATATTGCATAAGACTATGACGATGATCTTGCATAGATAGTGGTGATGTTGCATTGGTTATGGTGAACTTGCCTAGATCATGACGATGGTTGCATAGATTATGGTGATGATATTGGTATAGATCGTGGTGATTATGGTAATGATATTGGCATGTATTAGTGTGGTGTTCGCATATATTATGGTCATGATCTTGGCATAAATAATTTTGAATATGGTGATGATCTTGGCATATACTATGGTGATATTGGCATGCATTATGATGATGTTATTGGCATGATCTAGGGTTTCTCTTGAAATGGGCCTAGGGTTTGAAGGTGATAATGATATTAAAGGTTTGAAGAAGCAAACAAATAGTCTATGGATGATTGTTTCTGGGAATTGATTACAATTTTTGTAGGCCTATTTTGATGCTATCCTTGAGTAGATTCAAAGGCCAAGTTTGCTGCAAATTTAAAGGCTATATTATAGATATGTTTTGTCCTTCTTCATGAAGTTTTTTGTTTCAAATTTGCAGGGTATCTTGGAAGAAGTTTCTTGCAAATTTGGAGGACATATTTGAGGCATGTACAGGTTGACACCGTGATAGTGAATGTGACAAGGGAAGTGACAATGATAATGATTGTGACAGTGACAGAGATAGTGATATAGGTATTGGGACTGTGATATAGGTACATTTTCACAGAGATAGTGATTTTTAACAATACAATTAACACCCTTGAAGATGGTGGTCCGAAAACATATCTTATTTTCGCCTGCAACATGGAGAATAGAATTTGGAACAAATTGAGAGCTTTGATATCTCATCGGACCACTTCTTCCACAAATGAAGAAGGATTTGAAGAGAAAGGTTTCTCTAAAAGAATTCAACACCAAGACTACTTAAGGGTCAAAAACTAGTTACCACAACTCTTGGAGTGGAAAGAATACATGGCATATGTATTAATTGTCCTAAAACCCTAGAAATTCAAGTAAAATGCCTAAAAACTAAGGAAAGTGGGTTTTATGAAGGAAATAATAATAAAAATATTCAAAAATATTAAACCCTCATTCATCGTTAGTGATTGGGGACACAAATCCCAATTCTATATAAGAAATGCATATGAGGTGAAGGAGGAGGGACAAGTAAGAAAAGGAAACGCATGTTGATGATTTAGAGGCTAGATAGAGTCTTTTTCATATCAAGTGTTTTTGTGATCATTAGCTTTGATGGAGAAGGAAGGTTTAGAGTAAAATTAGAAAGGGATTCACCTATTATTGGGTTGTAATCACTTTCCTCCTATTTTTAATATGACGCAATTCCAATTTCCCCCAAATGTTGTGATTGAATCTATGTATTTTCATATGTTTTTGTCAATATTTGGTAGATATATTTCAAGTTTTTTTAAAGGTTTTCAAAGGCTAGAGGTAAGGAACTAGCAAGATACTTGCAAATGGAGGCCTAAAAGCGATGGATGCTCAAGCATAGGGATCTTCCACAAACGAAACGCTTCAAGAGGTAATCTCCTCTCTTCCTCCCCTCTCTCCTCTTTGAAAAGACTTAGAAATTTCAGGAAGCTTTCAATTATTGCATGTATTATGTCAATCAGGATTCACCTCCCTGTAGTGAATGTTTGATTAGGCTGTAGACATGTCTCTGCAGAGAAATCTAATAATAGAAAGGAGACCATACTGGGGAGCTAAGGGGTTCTTCTCCTGAAACTATTTTTCTTGAGAGTTTCCCCTTGTTTGGGTGTTTCTTACCTTTTAAATATTTTGATGCATGTTTTACTTGGTCTTAGAAGGATTTAGGTCAGTTCTGGAGGTCAAAACGGACCTAAATCTACATTTTCATAGTTAAAATGCTTAAACATTTTGAGGGTTTTTTAGTGAGATGTCCTTTTTCTTGATATAGGTGGGTTATAGTGGTAACAGAATCATATACAAGCAGGTTAGAAACATATAGATCGCGTATACCTTCATATATACATAGTTATTCTCTGAACAGTTGTGTATGGAACGAAGTCTAGTATTTTGGGCATAAAATCCTCAATTCTTGTATGTTTTGAGTGATTGTTTTTGATATGGAAAGCTTAGAAAACCCTCTAATTGATTTTACAATCTAATTTCATCTAATTTGATCAATATTTTGGGATTTTTTGAAGATTTTAATTTTTGTGTGCATTTGGCTTGAGATTGAAATTTTTTGAGATCATTGATTTTTGGATTTGGATTTAGTTCTTTTGAGAATTTGTAGAACCTTAATTGACATCCTAAACACTTGATGAGTTCTATTATGACCTGTTAGGAGAATTTTTGAAGGATTTGGAGAAATTTTCCCACAAGTTTGGAAAGCTTGGAAATCTCCTTGAAAAAAATAAGAAAATTCACTTTGAGAAGTAATTTTGTTTTAAATTTTGTCCAAATTTTTCTTTAAAAAAATGATCAGATCTGAAAATTTATGATATTTTTACCATGTAAGTTGTTTATTTCACTCTTGAATGTCTCAAATTTTGTCTAAATTGGTCATTTTAATCACATAGTGGCATAAGGAAATTGTTGAAAAAACTAAAGAACATGACACATTGTTTCAATTTATGAACCTTTAGGCCATGAATTTTGAAGTCACATGGACTTGCTGACCTAACACACAAATTGAAATCACCACTAAGACACTCTTAATACCATCATTTAAGATCAATTTCACATAAATTCTCAAAATATGAACCTGCCACGCAAGATCAGTTCAAACACAATGACAGGATATGTTTTCGTCATTTTCAAGATTCTTAAGATAAGTTGTGTTTGATGCCTACGTATCCTCTTCATTTGTACCTTAGGGTGATATTGTGAAAGAGAAACAGGGATCTCAAGTGAAATAGATCAGTTTATTTTTTAGCGAAATTCCGAGCCACAAGTTTTCCTCTTCACTTGCGCTTTCAGGCGATCCTGTGAACAAGAAAGTGGATCTCAAGTGTAATAGGAATCCTTTGAAGTTTTGAAGAATATTGTCGAGCCATGAGTATCCTCTTCACTTGCACTTTCGAGTAGTCCTGTGAACGAGAAAGTGGATATCAAGTGTAAATGTTTGTCATGAAAAATCAAAATTGAATCAGGATCCTACATGTACACATCCGTTTAAGAGACTTATTGGAAATAAGAAAAAAAATGAATATTCAAACTTTTTTTGTTTCTAATTAGTGATAGTTGAAGCGAATTGAACACAACTTGTGTTTGAATCCAACCTCTTGAAACCTTGCTAAAATTTGAAAACTTCTTTTTCAAATTTGTGAAAGTGATTTTATTTTGCAATATGCATATCTGAAGGATCTCAAAGAACCTCTTACTCTCCCATAGTATAGAAGTTCATCAAATGAAAATATAGGTTTAAAAGAATCTGTGCATTGGTTTGGTTTAATAGAATAATTTGCAACACCATCAGTTTCACCACCACTCCTTGAAACTAATCGAATTACCTGTAAAATCAACGCTTAATCTAAAAACAACCAACATTTTATCTTTGAGATCACCAACAAGATTAGGATAGGGATTTGGGTTAAGATGGTGAGTTAGCACTCCAAAGCCACAAAACTTTGAAACTAGCATTGATTAAAGATATTCAAATCCATTAGTACCAAAGAGTTCTTTCCGGGAAAGCGCTACTAACACAAGCGTTAAGCACGAGAAAAATCCAAATTAGTAAGGGTGGTACCCCCTGAATTGCTTCTTTGGTGGGATATGAGCACATTACAGTATCTCAGTTAAGTGACAAGTCCTTGGGGTGACATAACTTTTTAGAGATACCTAGTCTATGTGAGTTATCATGGACTGACGGCTGTCTTACCCGGTCACTGATTGTGAATTGGTAACCATAGTTTCTTTTCCTAGGGAATCACATAGGTTGTTGTGAGTGGGGGACACTTGCAATACCTGAGATAGACACAAAATTGTTTCAGCTCATTGGGAGGGTGAATAGCCAAGAGCTAACACTTGCACCCCATCCATTGAAGAACAGTGTAATCGTTTCTCGTACCTTCACTATTTAGTAATTCTTGAGGCTTAATGTCCCTCAAGGTCTACTAGTTTTCTAAGTCCCTCTAAAAATCCAACTTTCCACTAAACCTCATTTTTTTGGAAAGAAGTTTGCTTGTTGCTTCCTTAGGGACATTTTTAGTGGTGTGGACACTTTTGTTTTTGTTGGAGTCTAGATTGCCTCTAGAATTGATTGATTAAATTTTGTGCATATATTTTCAATTCTAAAAACTCAAACGTCAAAGTGGATTTTCTCCCGACCCACCAATCACAGCGGCAGTTAGGTGAGTCACCAGAACTTGAAGGCCCCGATAAAACACATATACAAATACAAAAGCATAACTCAAAAGAATTTGAAACTGAACCATTTTTAAATTCAATTAATAATAATAGAGAAGATCAACATCAACCTAATCCTAAACCATCTACAAAAAATAGTTGATAACATTGCTCCATTTGAAATTGAAACAATAGAAAACCATAAAGCTAATCCTGCGAACCCACTGTTTCATATTTCAGACCCAGTAATACTTGCGATAAACGAATAATTGGATATCCTTAATCCTCTTTTCACATATCCAAATAACATGCAAAATCTGACACTTAACCCTTTGACTTCTTCAGAAGCTCTAGGAACCACATCGGTTCAGCCCCAAATGGTGGTTGGAGGAGGTAATACCTCCAATTCGACCCCAATGACAATCCCAATGGTTAATGTACATGTTAATAATATAAGTTCAACCAACACTTTAGTTCCAGTTGGTACAGTTCTAGGTTCCAATCCTAGAAGGACATCCACATCATATACAGGTATCCCTACTAGAGGGTGTACCTTGCCAAGCATGGGTTTCCCATATGGCGAGGATTATCAAGGTCAAAATATACAAGGAGTTAATTTGAATCCTTTTTGTCAACCTAATACTTGTCTAGGTTCCACTTCTAGAGGAAAATCTACACCTTGGAATGTTAATATTCCTAATGGAGGAAATGGACCTTGGAACATGAATACCAATTGGATCCATCATCCGCAAATGAGTATAAATGTCCTAGGAGGGTATCCTCCTACTAATCCTAGCACAATGTCTGGTGGTAACCCTACACCTCCAAGGACCACTATGCCAGGGGGAATTCCACCTATGAATCCTATCTTAAACTCGAGTAGTGCGGGGATTGGAAGTAACCAATATTTCGGGAACCTACCTCCACAGGGGGGAAATCCACATTGGAATACTTCTCAATTACAAGGACAATATCCTTGGAATGGTCAAATCCTAGGAAAATATCAACCTTATTGGATTCTACATCCATAAAGAGTTAATTCACCTTTCAATACCATACCACAATGGAATGGGAAAACTCTTGGGCATAACCAATATTTTTGGGGTCCTCCTGTTCAAGGAGGAAATCCACCATGGAACGTAAATCATACCCCAAGTCAATGGAACTATCAAGTTCCACCCACATACCAAACACCTATGACGACACCTATCAGATCACCATTTCTAGCCACATTGAATATACCGAATTTATCTCGGCTAACCAATTATCTTGTTCTACATATGAATGGATGGCCATCCATACCAACCAAACGTCCTTAAGACATACCCAAGTTCAATGGAAGACCAGGAGACAATCCGTCAAATCACGTGATCACATTTCATTTATGGTGTTCATCCTTTCCCTAGTCAATGATAGTATTCAATGGAGGTTGTTTCAGCGGACCCTCATAGGAACCGGTGCAAAATGGTACATTGAATTGCCGCGTAATACATTCACCAATTTTTCATCTTTAGCCATGGTATTTTTGACACATTTTCAATTACCTATCCGCTATTATATGGGTACTGAAATTTTTACTTCGCTTAGGCAATCCACTTCTACTCACATCTCTGATCACATACATGAGTGGAGGAGACACTGAAGGTTGATTAAAGCAGAAATCCGAGATCAATTTTTGGCATATTGGTTTGTAAAATCAGTATTGCATACTCTTTCCAAATATGTAGCTATGTTAGGAGCCATGACAGAAGAACAACTTATTCAGAGTGCCCAACAAATGGATTTGATATATTCACAATCAGGCACACTTTATTATTTAATATCCCTTGCTGCAAGAGCTGCATCCTATCTAGCAAGGCCATCGAAAGGACCTCATGCCGATGGTGTGATTGGTTCTGTGAGCCAACTTGATTGACTTACCCAACAAATGGGACAAGTGTTGGTTCAAACTTCTCAACCCACAGCTGGCCAGGAAAACCAACAACCTACAAATCCTACCCAAACTTCAGAAATCCTCACGGTCCATTAAGCCACAGACCAAAAAGGAAAAAAAGAAGAAAACAAAGAAAAATCCAAATACTAATGCCGAGACAAGAGATGCACCTATAATGAATAATCAACCGGAAGGAAATCTAGAGAATTAGAAAAACAAGTACCCTTGCAAAATTTGTCAAGGAGATCATCCTACTTTCCTATGCCCTCATATGGATGACATTCATCAAATGTCATCTCAACATAGTGGACCACAACAACCCATTGTGTTGACTCAAATGGATAGAATGTTGGAGAAAGGAACCATTTTTCCTGTTGAAGAGTCGGACTAGATTATCCCTATGGTGGTCCAAGATAAGAAAATGGGTGACATATACATCTGTGTAGATTTTAATAATATCAATGCATCATGTGCATATGTTCTATTCCCTACATGCTTTATTGATGAGGTGTTGGAGAATGTAGTAGGTATGGAGGCTTATTCATTTACCGATGGCTTCTTGGGCTACCATCAGGTACACACAACGAAAGAATATCAAATGAAGACCACCTTTGTGAATGAATGGGGTTTGTTGGCATATAATGTCATGTCATTTGGTTTAAAAAACACACCAATTGTATTCTCAAGAATTGTGGTGGCGAATTTCAAAGATTTATGCATAAATTCTTGGAATTCTACTTGAACAATTAGATGGTGTTCAATTTATTAAAAAACCATATGTAGGTCTTTCTACTTATGTTAGATCACTACCGACAAATGCATATTTATTTTAACTTGAAGAAGTGCATTGTTGGGCCAGGAAAAGAGAACAAGGAAGAACCTAAAGCGCAAGCACAAGATAGGGAAAAAAGGAGTGTGATGGGATAAAAGAAGTTAAAGGATGAAAAGGAAGCACATAGTAGAGAAAGTTGCGACACAGATCGGTGCAATGAAGGAAAAATCATACCTAAAGAGGTAGGTAGAAGACTAAAGGCTGGACAAGTATAGGTCAAGAAGGACTGCAGGAGCTCGAGTCAGTTGAAGACTAAAGGACAGTTTTGTGGCTAGTTATGACCTGTGCAGGCAGGTTGAAAGACGTTTCCACGGCTAGTTCATGGTCATGATCAATGTAATACAGGACTTTTGTGGCTAGTATGTTCTATCATGAATGTAATAGAAGATATTTTGTAGCTACTTCTGTGAGAAATAACTGAGTTGTACTTAGTCGGCCATAGTTTATACAAATAGGAGGAATCCCCTATGTATAAGGGTTAGCCTCCCTAGTCAACCCGTTCTATATAAGGGTTAGCCTCCCTAGCATGTTAGCTGACTAATAGTATGTTAGAAGAGTAGTAAGGATATTTCGGAGAGGAGTCTGATAGAGGAAGGTTGTTGACCCACAGATATGCAGCTGAGTGCGCAGGATGTCTTATAGAGTCAATCCGCAGTTGAGTGTGTGGATAGTAAAGTAGAAGATTCAATCTAGGCTGTGTGCAGATCAGTAGGAGTAGATAGAAGAATAAACCAAAGAGAATGTGAGCATGAAGAGTATAAGCTATAAAGACATATCTTAAAATAATATGTAAGTCGCAGAATGCAAGGTGCTATATATATTTCTCATGCCAGATGAAGAGCACCTTGGTGGTTTTTCCCAGATGGGTTTCCACGTTATTCCCTATGTTAATGAATGATTGAATGTTATGTTGGATGTTTAACTGTTAATGTTGAATGTTTGATTATCTTGCATTATTTATGGTTATTACTCAAATGAATGTTGCAATACTGATAAGCAGTGAATGAATGAATATCTGAGCATTGACAAAGTATTGTGTATTAGTTCATGTTTAAGCACTATTAAGTCACAATATAAGTCGCATCATGGTCATTTGCTATGAAGGAATCAGCTATGTCACACTATTGCACCAGTTGTTAAGTTGTTAAGGACAAGGGGTTGTGTCGCACACTAGCAGGGTCACACTGTTACACCACCATCGGGTAGTAAAAGACTCCAACCCTCCATCTCTGTCGAGCACCTTGGTCGCTCACCAAGGGACTATAATCCCTTGCCAACTATAGAAACATGGTTCTGGAAGTTACACATTAAGATATCTTGGGTGAGACTGCACCTACCTTGCAGTTGTCGCCGACTGAGCTTGCTTGATCAGGCCAATGTCTTTGGGTGTTTTTTCGGTTTTGTGTCATTGTTGAACCTAGGTCATGCAAGTGGGGAAAAGTAGGCCAAAAAATGGTTCCATTGCTGGGACCCGTAATCATTTGAGTGGATGGAAATGTTGTGCCATCTGACAAAGCAATAAATTAAGAGGATTGGCTGGAGTCTAAGATGCTAAGCTTCGCGTAGCAAGAGAGTACAAGGATGCAGTTGAGCACAGAAAACTGGTTGGATCGATATACATACTCAGATATTCATGAGATCTTCTTTGTAGATTTTCCTATTGTACTGCATGAGTGGTTTCCAATATTGGCGACTCGGCAGACAAATTTTCAAAGAAGAGAAGCGGTTGAATGGAGTGAGCAGTTGATCCGTGGGATAACTAGTGTAAGTATCCCCATCTCTAGAGTTGTTGATTTTTGGGTCGACAGTATTTTGCAAGGGTATATTACTGAGTTTGCAGTAGAAACAATAACCTCATATAGTGAGGCTGAAATATTTTTTTTCCAAGGAACTCGAAGAATGTAATTGTTATCTATAAATACATGGATAAAGATGCTCGTTTATGAGAAGGGTATCTTGCAGATTGAGTAGTTGAGTCACATATCTAAGAAGAAGGATATGTCGCAAAGGACCTATAGAGAAAAGGGGAGATGGTGAGATGAGTGTTCCCAGGAAGTATAGAACCTGAACTAGAAGCTATATTCTTAAGGAGTGGGAGAAGATTCAGGTTAGGAAAAAGAAGAAAGATAGTAGGAGGTAGACATACTCCTAGTCTGTTCGAAGAAAGTGAATACGAAATTGATTCGTGGCTAGACGAGGGGTATTGAGATGAAGAGGAAGACTATAGCCTGATTTCTGAAGAAGCAGAAGAATCTGAAGAATACGTGGAGACACCAAGATCTAGTTGCAACTACACCACGCCGGGAGTATCACCAGAGGTAAGGTCTAGAGCCTCATCTATTGAAAGAGCTATTAATATTGATAGTGCTAGTACTGCAAATAGCGTGGAAGGGAGTCCACCTTCATTAAATCATTCTTTAAACAACCCCGACACTGACTTAATGGTGGGGTAAGATATTATATTACCCACATTCAATGGGAATGGAGCAGAAGATCCAAAGCAGCATTGGTTCCTTTATGAAGTTGTTTGGATGGTTCTCCAAGTTCATAGTGTAGACCTAAGAAAAGCGCAGATAATCACGACTCTATGGGGTTGCACACTAGACTGGTTTATGAATTTATGTGTAGTACCGGAATGAACCCCACAAAAGACCCTTGATGAAATCTGACTCACGATGATTTGTGAGTTCATAAAACCCAAGTCTGAGTCGCAGTGTATCACTAAGATCAAGGAGATAAAGCAGTTTCCAATGAAATCCATATGGGATTTCGATCAACTATTTAAAACCTTGATGGCCAAAATTAGGTTCCAGATGACATACATACAACATAAAGAGTGGTTTATTTATGCATTGTTACTGCACATTTGAGCTCCATTGATACAACATAATATTGTGTCGCAAACAGAAGCACTAGAACTAACAATGAAGTTGGAATCCTCGCCAATCAGAGATGGTGGCACAGGAATGATGTAGATTCAGTCACATTTGGCTAAATTGATCGTGCAGCTTCAGGATATCAAGAAGGGTAAGGAGGCATGTGAGAAATTTTGGTGCACAAGATGTCGAACAGATGGACACACCAAGGATAATTGTCCATTGTACATGAACTATATCTTATCAGGTGTGCCAAATCCATTAATTACTCACAAGCTACCCTAGTGCCGGAAATGCCAGACTAGAGGGCGTCATGATGAGGACTGTTTATACTTACAAAAGATTGTAAGTACCCCGACCAGTATTTTCTATAAATTTTTCAAGTCAGTAGGACACGATGATAAGGATTGTCGAGCATACTAGCTCCTGAAGGAAAATATAGTAGACACATACTTGATGAAGAACGATGGGCATGTCTAGGATGAACAGGCGCAAGCGCACTACCCTCCTGCACCTTTCCCACAAAACTAGAATTAGAATCAATATCATCCATAGTATGCACCTCAAAATCAGTACGCGCTGCAGAATCCATACCCACCGTAGCAAACACACCCTCAGATAAGGGGGGGTGGAAACTTATGAGGAAGAAGAGGAGGAGGGTTTGGCATAAGAAGAGGTTAGGTTACATGTTATAACTATGGACATCCAGGCCATTATGCTCGATATTTCCAAGACCTTGCAAAGACATGTTCATATTGCAGAGCATAGGACCATAACGTGGAGCAGTGTCTGCAGTTGATTGTGAAGTGGTAAGCTCAGACTATTGCAAGTCCTAATCCTGTGCAAAATCCCAACCCAAATCCTAACCCTAATGTTGAGATGATTGATTTTGAGCCAAGAGAGCCAAGAGTTGTTGTCGTAACATGAGGAGGTCTTGCGACTGGAGCAGATCATGATATACCTCAAGAACAGTCGCAGGTACAACCTGCGATGCAGAAGAAGGTGTGATTCGACGTTAAAAAACAAAAGCAAGTATTTTTTGACGTGTGACCCAAGTTTGTGGACCCAGAATGACCATGGACCTCTCCAGAAGTCAGGGAGATTCATGAATGCTTCCAACAGCTATTCTAGAGGCCGATTCCAAAAGGTTAGTTATCTCAAGTCGTTTCTTTCAAGTTTCTTAGCACTAGTCCAAGATAAAGATGTTATCGCAAAACTACAAGCACTGATAGAAGAAACCCCAGTCGAGTCGCAACCTGAAAAAATAGTTAACCATGTCAAAAATAAATTTAAAATGGGGTGTAAGTTAAGAATGACTACGCAAACAAGGGATTATGACATGGAATACATCATTCTAGATCTGGGGTCAGATGTCAATATTTTGACATGACAGACCTGTGAGAGAATGGGAAAGTCACGCTTGAACTTGTCTCCTATCCAGCTAAGGCTTTCAAATTAGGCGAAGGTCCTACCAATTGGTAGGTTGAGTCAAGTCCCTATCGACATTGAAGGGCTACGCACATTTGCAAATTTGAGGTCGTTAACATTGTCGACGACATGAACCCGTATCCCATGCTTCTGGGGATAGATTGGGCCATATAAAATCAGACCATTATAAATTTCAAGAAAAGGATTGTCTCATTCGAGGATGATGAGATAAGGGTAGTGTCACCCATTGATCTATTAGAAGGAAAGAGGTATGTTGAACCAGTCTACAGAGAAGAATAGGGTGATTACCTAGACCATATCTATAATATCAGCACCCCAAAATATCATTACATACACCCTACAGTGGATGGACACCTGAGTTGGAAGAGTGCTAGCTCATGCACATCAGATTCAGTAGAGGCCTTGGAGAATTGGAATAATAGATTGCATGAGGTCTCTATTGGCATATGCGTCGGGATAACAAGGTCTATGCGACGGGTGAAAAATGAGCTGAGGGAGCTACCCACCTATGAGGGTTTACCTAACCTTGCGACATTCCTAAGTGAGTTTGAAGGACTCATAACAGAGCCGCAACACTTTTCTGCATTAAATTATGTATTGAAATCTACACCCACTAGATGGTGGGGTACGCATAAGCACTCTATATTAGAATGGCCACGGTGCAGTAGATTGCTGGAAGTTAGATTCGGTGAATAGGTCACTATCGTGAGTTAAAAGTACACAGGGCTGTCAAACCCTCTTAAGCATATTAATCAGTGTTGTATAGCATTTGAAGAGTACCCATGACAGGAATGGGTCCATCATTTTATTCATATATTAGAAATGGCACCTAGAAGCTGGTATACATCCATGAAGTTGCGAAAAGAAACACAAGATTGGGATGAGGTGGTCACTTAGTTTGCGCACACCTTTGCATTTGTTGATGACCAACCAATAGTTGATGTTGCGCTTCAAGAAATTAAAGAGAAGATATTCGCTGAAATCCCTGTCGAGGTAGCAAGTTCCCATCGGTGCAATGCGGCCATCTAGCAATGGATGGCTTGCTACAATCTGGATGGACAACCAGGTGATGATCCGACTAACATAAAGATACCAAATTTAGAGGGTACACACAAAGTCAAAGGGAGTGGTATTTCAAGTGACCAGTTCCTTAAACCGTTGAAGATCAAGAAAGTGAACATTGGATCGCTAGAGAACCCAAAGTTCTCCAGTATAGGAGATTATTGGGACGATAAGATAGTATAAAAGATAACATACTTACTACATGAGTATCAGGATCTATTGCCCACCAATTTCACAGATATGAAGGGAATGGTGGGAGACCTGGGAGAAATGAAAATACCCTTGAAACCAAATGCTAGACCATTTAATCAGTGACCCTATAGGTTGAACCCAAGGTATAAAGAAAAGGTAAAAGTTGAATTGGATCGCATGCTCGACGCAGGAATCATTGAACCTGCTAAGGAATTAGAATGGATAATCCCTATAGTGATCCAAGATAAGAAGACAACAGGCGAAGTCAAGAGTTGTATCAGCCTAAGAATTCTGAATCATATGCATGCATGCATGATCCATTCCAAACACCATTCACAGATGAAGTGTTGGAAAGCATTGGAGGAAAAGAGATGTATTCATTCACCGATGGCTTCTCTGGCTATCACCAAGTAAGGATCGCGATAGAGGACTGACATAAAACAACCTTCGTCATAGAATAGGGATGCTACCAGTATATGGTAATTCCTTTTGGACTCAAGAATGCACCTGCTATCTTTTCTAGAATAGTAGTTTCTTATTTTAAATATTTCATACATAAGCTTCTTGAGGTATACTTTGATGATTGCACCGTGTTTGGTCTAGTAAGGGACCATATTGAGAGTTTGTGCATGATTGCGGGCCACTATATCTAGCATCAGATTGCTCTTAATTCAAAGAAATGTATCTTATGTGCACCATTTCATGTATTGTTGGGTCATGTCGTGTGTTGTGACGGTATTTTGGTCGACCCAACAAAAGTTGTGATTATCCTTGAATTGCCACCACCTACATCAGTCACGCAACTCAGATCAGTGCTAGGAAACATGTGCTACTACAGGAATTTCATAAGAGTATATGCAAAGATAACTGCTCCTATAGAAAAACTATTGAAGAAAGATGCAAAGTTTCACTAGATGGAGGCTTGTCAGGAAAGCTTAGACAAATTAAAGAAAAAGATGGCCACTACACCAATACTTGCATTTCCATACTGGAAGAAGGAGTTCCATATTCATATCGATGCATCATCTGTCGTGCTCAACATAGTCTTGACACAACTAGGAGAGGGTGAGCTTGACCACCCTATTTATTTTACTAGAAGAAAATTGTCGACGACAGAGAAAAATTATACGACGATAGAGAGGGAAGGCCTCTCCATGGTGTATGCGCTGCAAAAGTTTCGACACTACTTGTTGGGTGGACATTTCAAAATGTACACGAATCATTTGAATTTAAAATACCTGGTCAACAAGCCAGTGTTGGGGGGGAAGATCTGTCAATGGCTTCTCCTGTTTCAAGAATTTGACTTTGAAGTCCTTGTTAAACCTGGTATACTGAATGTGGGACCTGATCACTTGTTGAGGATAGAAAGTGGTGAAGAACCAACCAGTCTGGAGGACAACTTGCCCGATGTGCAACTATTTGTGGTCACCATGATGGATGATAAGAATAAGGATTTTAACACTATCATCCACTTCATGAGCATAGGATATGCGCCTGAAGGGTTCACCACTGTGCAAAAGAAAAATTTAGTCATCAGAGCTTCTGATTTTACCTTAATCACAGGACACTTATACAAGGTTGGCGCGGATGAAATATTGTGAAGCTATGTCTTTGATTATGAGAAATAGTGGGTAATGAGTGAAGCACATGTCAGAGAACAAGAAAACCGTCATGTCACAACGAGATGCCGCTTGCCCCGTAGATAACTCTTTAAGCATTTGACAAGTGGGTCATTAATTTTGTTGGTCCAATCAGTCCTCATGGGAAAAGGACTGGTGTGCGCTACATTATCACAGTGACATATTACTTAACCAGATGGGATGAATCCGTGCCTATTAAATATTGTACTGCTATGACTGCAGCAAAGTTTTTATTTGAGAATGTTGTGACCAGATTTGGCTGTCCAAAAATTCTCCTAAGTGACCAAGGTACTACGAAATTCCAAATTCAGCATAAAAAGAGGACACCCTATCATCCTAAAGAGAATGGAATGGTTGAAACCTTCAACAAGATTATGGAGAATGCATTAAATAAAGTATACAATGTGTGCCAAGATGAATGGGATCATAAAGATTCATTTGTGCTATGTGCATACCACATGACTTGCAAGTGACTGACAGGAACACTTCGTTTAGAATGGTGTATGGGAAAGAAGATGTGGTGTTGATGGAGTATATTGTGCCGAGCTTAAGAATTGTTGCACTGATGGAAATGACAGATATACATGTCATCACGCAAAGGCTGTCGCAGCTCGTTCAACTGGAAGAAGAACACTTCGTCATAGGATTTCATCAAAACATAGAAAAGCAAAGGCAGAAAGCAACACATGATCGCAATATTAGGAGTAAGCCATTCGAAGTCGGAGGACTTGTTTTTCTATATGAGAGTAAATAGTTCAAGAATCCAGCTAAATTAAAGACGCATTGGCTAGGGCCATATGTGGTCGTACACATCTTTGACATGGGCGCAATAAAATTGCATAGGCTAGATGCCACGCCAGTTCCCTGAAACCTTACTATGATGGTTGTGACATACCGGGGTAAGGTCGAGTCACGCGTTTAAAAAATAAAAAAAATAAAAGAGAGAAGAAATGAGAAAAGAGGAAATGGAATTGTTCTTTCACATGTCTATGATAGGGGTATGCCGAATCACAGTAAGAGATAAAATGACAGGATGGATGCCATTAAAGCACGGATACCCAAAAATATTGAGGTGGTTATGACAGCAAAGAAGCATTAATTTGACAAAGTATGAGGAAAATGGTGGCATGCTTTTTGATCCCATCAGTCGTCTCACCATAATTGTCCTAACAGGTACATCTCAAAACTCGAGTATGTGAATTAATGTTGGACTATGTCGAACGAGAATCCCATGTGATTGACAAGACATCGATCTCCCATCGAATGATCACATGCATAATGAGCGCACCCCTATAAGTATGAGTCTTCATCGATAAGAATTCCTTTACATGCACAGAGAGAGCAAGAGTGAACGAGAGTCTGTAAGTAAGAGAGAAGAAACCCATGGTTATTGATATTTTCAGTGCCAATGAGCAATCAGAATTTACCATCGCTTCGTCATGCCTGATTTTTTAGGAGATTACATCGCCAAAAGTATAGTAGCAAGAAGAAGAACCAACAACGATGGTGCAAAAAAACCCACAGACAGATCCTACGACCGGTTTGGCCCTTGTTCCATCCTCTAGTTCATGCTCGGCGTCGGCCTCCATTTAGAATCCACTGGTGAATCCCACAGTTCGAGGTCCATGATTGTTCGTGCTGCAAACAAAGATTCCAGAATCATCAAGGTCGAAGATATCCAAGAAACAAAAGTCTAAGGCCGAGGACATACTTGCAGAGGACGCACCAGAGTCACCACCACGCAGAGACGTTGGTACCACCATTGAAGAGAAGAACCTATTACCATAGTATGTTCAGTTGAGGAGAGAAGAGGCACCATAAGTGAAGCTGTCGACGAAAGCACGCTCCTCATTAGAAACACCCTGCATCCCTACAGGTGTGCCCCTATTGATGGATATAATTGCGAAGCTATCCAAGCTACAATTTGAGGATACTAATACATGAAAGCAGGAAGTCATGGAGAGGAAAAATTACATGGTTACGCTTTCAGTTATGCCGCCTGAGCCATAGTTGGTCGTCACAGTGGAGTGGGAAAAAGGTAATTGAAAGAGTGCACCTACTCAACGTGCTGCTTATGCCGCACTTCGATCGGATCACACAAGTAAGTACATATGTAAGACAGATCCTCATTTGTTTTCGTGGAGGATATTTATGGCTCAATCGACCTGACCTTGTCGATGTCGAGCTCATCTCGTCAATAACGGGTCTGCCAAAGCAAGGAGACGACCCTGCACCATATCTCTGCCCAAACAGAGATACGATGAAAATGAAGCACAAATATGATCTCCAGCGTGCAGGTAGGTGTTTCATCATTTCCCCTATAGTTGACAACATGGTGAGGTTCACGAAAAAGATCCTATCTTGCAAGTTGTTGCACACGATGAGGCCCACTGAGTGCACCATCGAAACGGTAGAACTCGTAGAGCAATGAGCAGTGGCTGTTATCTTCAACTGGTTGCAATACTTGTTGAATGAGCTTATAGATGATGCAAAGCAAGCACAGGAGGATGAAAAGGCCAAATTCGACTACTCCTGGTTGCTGATCTTAATTTCTTTCATTGTTTGGTCGAACCCACCTGACTACCAGCCGGTGGATGTCCCAGTGCTTTTCCTTGGTACAAAGTATCAAAACCTCCAGTAGAATAAGGATGACAAGATCTGGCAGAAGTACAATAACATTGAGTCATTTCTGCATGGTGAGGCACTGCGTGATGTAATAAAACAACAACATAGAGTAAGGGAAACGAAAGTGAAAAAATACTAGCCATTTATAAACTTTCAGGCTGGTGTCCACAACATTATTCTTGATCCGCGATGGGACCTGGAAAAGCAGGCACACCCATTGGGCTTTATGGTTACAGACGTGGATGTGGATGCAGTCATCTAAGATTGACCTTAGGAATGGTGTGTACCAGGAAACGTGTAGATGGACTAGGGAAGAAATCAGGGAGTTGGCCAAGGAAATGGCCAAGGTGGGGGCCAAGGAAATGGCTAGGATGATGATGGGGGTGACAGTCAAGGAAACTAGTCACAGGATGAAGATGATGACGGTAATAACAATGAGCACAACACTGTTGACAATGATGGAGAAGACATGCTGAATGATGAAGATGTGTGGAACCAACAACGAGAACAGGAGCAAGAGCACATGTACACATGCAAGAAGCAGAAATATGACAAAAAGACTCATACAATTAGCTTAGAAAAGGAGGATATGGTATTTCTTGCAGCCAATGTTGCAGAAGTGGCAAAGACCAATTTTGAAGGTCTAAGTACGCAGCAGATGCAAGTGGCCAAAAAATTTGCTGAGCATGTCTATAAGATCACAAAGGCCATCAACGAAGTCAAAACTACTGTCGTGGCTAAGACATATGGAGTTGATCCTGGGGATACATTAGCTGCGCCACTATTTTTTCCGCCCCTCAAGCTTGAATTGCAAGCGAAAGCACTAGAGTCAAGTACCAAGTAGTACGATGATGTGATCAAGGAAATAAGGACACTAACACTAGATTTTTCCAAACTAGAATTGGCCGAAGTATATTCCTCGGCTTATCAACATGCGTTAGCAACAAAGATCTAGATCAAAGAAAATTCCTCGGCTTATCAGGCCAGAAAGAAGACAAGGAAGGAGAAAGAGTGCAAGGTCCTCCTTAGGGAAAAGGACTAGGATATTGAGGTGCATGAACAAAGCAGGCTCACACTAGCTGAAGCCATTAAAGACGTCATCGCAGAGTTCCCCTAGAAGAAGGCTAATAAGATGCATATATGGCTGCAAAAGTAGTACACTTGTCCCGGATTGCTATAGACCTAAGAAAATAGGTTGAGGAACTAAAAGCGTAGCAAATACAAAGCACACCTCCTGAGCTACTTGAATAGCATAGGAAAACAGCATCTGAGGCTGTTGCGAGGATAAGGCAAGGAGAACAACTCTACACTGAGGCAGTTGAATCTGTTTCCATGACATGGGGATTGCTTATGGAAGATGAAGCAGTGGAAAAGATCAAGGAAGATGCGTGGCAGGTTTATTTGAAAATCAGAGTGGTCAAGAAAGACATGAAAAAATTGTCTCTTAAAGAGAAGGTTGCAAAAGTAGCTGAGCTGAAGCAGCTACAGCAGGAGGTAAAGACTCTGCGGGATGAGGAGAAAAGTAGGAATGACAGAATCATGATGCACCAATCGAAAGCAGAGCGAGTTACAGGGCTTATTCATCCTGTACAGCAGAATCTCTAAGTTATCATGCAATCATTGGAGGAAGGACCATCGAAACATATCAGTTTTGACCGTGTGGAAAATTTGGCTAGGCAAGATGAAGTGGTCAGAGAGGAAGTGTCCTGGGTGCAACAAATTTTGAAGGAATTTCCAGACAAGGTTGCTCCTATGGCGCAACCCGCACCAGAGACTTAAATTTTCCTAGCGGTTGAAATTTTTCTTAGTGTCTCGAGATGAGCGACATGTGAGTGTTGGGGGCCTGTTGGGCCAGAAAAAGAGCACAAGGAAGAACATGAAGCGCAAGCACAAGACAGGGAAAACAAGCACGCAATGAGATAAAAGCAGTTGAAGGATGAAAAGGAAGCGCAGAGTAGAGAAAGTTGCAACACATATTGGTGCAATGAATCAAAAAGCATACCTAAAGAGGCAGGTAGAAGAGTAAAAGATGGACAGGTATAGTTCAAGAAGGACTGTAGAAGCTCGATTTAGTGGAAGACTAAAGGATAGTTTTTCGGCTAGTTATGACCTGTGCAGGCAGGCTGAAAGATGTTTTCGCGGCTAGTTAATGCCAGTGATCAATGTAATACAAGACGTTTGCACCCAGTATGGCCTATCATCAATGTAATAGAAGTTATTTTGTAGCTACTTCTGTAAGAAATAACTGATTTGTACTCAGTCGGCCCTACGCAGTCTTATAGTTTGTATAAATAAGAGGACCATGCTCTGTATAAGGGTTAGCCTCCCTAGCCTGTTAGCTGACTAATAGTATGTTAGAAGAGTAGTAAGGAGATATCATAGAGGAGTCTGATAGAGGAAGGTTGTTGACCCACGGATCTACAGTTGAGTGCAGAGGTCGTCTTATAGAGTCAATCTGCAGCTGAGTGCATGGATAGTAAAGTAGAAGAGTCGATCTAGGTGGTGTGTGGATTAGTAGGAGTAGATAGAAGAATAAACCAGAGAGCATGGGAGCAAGAAGAGTCTAAGCTGTAAATACATATCTTAAAACAATCTGTAAGTCACAGAATGCAAGGTGCTATATATATTTCTCGTGTCAGATGAAGAGTACCTTGGTGGTTTTTCCTAGATGGGTTTCCACGTTATTCCCTATGTTAATGAATGATTGAATGTTGTGTTCAATGTTTAACTGTTAATGTTGAATGTTTTATTATCTTGCATTATTTATGGATATTACTTAAATGAATGTCGCAATACTGATAAGCAATGAATGAATGGATATATGAGCATTGACAAAGCATTGTGTATTAGTTCATGTTTAAGCACTATTAAGTCATAATATAAGTTGCATCATGGTCATTTTCTATTAAGGAATCAGTTTCATCGCACTATTGCACCAGTTGTAAAGTTTATAAGGACAAGATTGTGTCACACACTAGCAAAGTCTCACTGTTGCGCCACCATCGGGTAGTAAAAGACTCCAACACTCCATCTCTGTCGAGCTCCTTGGTTGCGCGCCAAGGGACTATAATCCCTCTCCAACTGCAGAATCATGGTTATGGAAGTTACACATTAACATATCTTGGGTGAGGTTGCGCCTGCCTTGCAAGTGTTGCCGACTGAGCTTGCTCTATTAGGTCGATGTCTTTGGGTGTTTTATTGGTCTTGTGTTGTTTTTGAACCTAGGTCGTGCAAGTGGGAAAAATTAGGCCAACATGCATATTGTATACACCATTTGGAATTTTGGTGGGACATGTGGTGTGCAAGGAAGGTTTGTTAGTAGACCTGGAAAATATTGTTATCATAGTCAATTTGTCAGCCCTAACACATGTGAAAGGTTTTTTCTTTACCCTTGGAGATACTGGGTATTATAGAGATTCAATTCAAAATTATGCTAGTTATGATAACATCATTAGAAGAATCGTTGTGTAAAGACGTCAAGAATGCATGGACGTTGAAATGTCAATAAGCGCTAGAAATGTTAAAGGAGAAATTGGTAACTAAACAAATTCTCATATTCCTCGATTGGACAGACACGTTTCATGTACATGTGGGTGCATCATTAGTCACACTAGGTGTTGTCTTGACCCAACCAGGGGAAGGTGACTTGGACAATCCAGTTTCATTTTCCACTAGGAAACTGTCTGTAGAAAAGAAGAATTACATAATGAATGAATGAGAGGGATTGGAAATGGTCTTTTCTTTGCAAGAGTACCGACACTACTTGTTGGTAGGTGATTTTAATTTTTTCACATATCATTCTGCACTGAAGTACCCAGTCAACAAGATAACATTGGGGGTGCATTTGTAGATGGTTTCTCTTGTTCCAAAAGTTCAATTTCAAATTTCTAGTCAAGATGGGAAAACAAAACATGGGTCCAGGCCACTTATCTTGCTTACATCAGGAGACAATCAAGGACATTTGGACATTGACCTACCTGATGCACAGTTGTTTAGGATAGAGGCAATACTAGATTAGTTTAATGAAATTGTTGCATTTTTGGTGTCTGGTCGGGCACCAATTGAGTACACAGTTCGATAGCGGCACCAATCGGTGGTGCGTAGCACTAAATTTTAATTAATAACCAAAAAATTATATAATTTGGGTGGATATGGTATTCCACGATGTTGCATTATGGATCTCTAAAGAGCCTCGCTTATACAGGAATTACCTGAAGGTATCTCTAGAGGACATTATGCATGGAAGGATATAATGCATAAGGTTCTATATGTGGGCCTCTAGTGGATTTCACTATTTCAAGAAGCTAAAGTGTACCTCAAGCAATGTGATTTCTTCTATTGGGGAGCCATCATGAAGGGATTAAATTCCTTTGCATCATGTAACAATGTTAGAACCATTTGAGAAGTGGTAAATTGATGTTGTGATTATGATCAACCCATCAACATGCAAAATTGGCACAATATACATTATCACAGTGACAGAGTACCTAACAAGATGGTTAAAGTTTTCCACAGTGAAGGATTTCACTGCATAAACAATAACACAGTTCATATTTAAGCATATTTTCACTAGTTTTTGTTGAATTATTGTAACTTTGAAGTGTATTTACTTATTACCCTGATGTTCCCATCGGGAGAATCATTTGTATTTTAGTATACCTCGATGTTCCTATCGAGAGAACCACTAAGAGTCATGGGGAAAACACCTCCATTGTAAGTCAGGTAATTAGCACCCTAATTAATATATTATTAAGCGGTTTTTGTCCTCCTAGAGAAGTCATCCCAATCAATTCTAGTAGGGCCAACTTGTTGAGTGGAAAATCAAGTGAACAAATGAATATAAATAGAAGTGAGGATCCTCTCACTTCTACACACTCACACTCACATGTGTAGCGCATAAGAGAGAGAGAGAAGCAGTAGCTGCAAGGAGGAGAAGGATTATTCTAGGGTTTTAACTTTTATCTTTTGATCATCTATATTGAGGAAGCGTTTGTTGGGTTTTTCCCTTTAGGGTTTTCCCAGGATAAATCTGTGTTGATCTTGTGATACTGTTTCTCCTAGTGATCCTATTTATATGGTTTTGTTATGAAATTTAAATTGAATACCGATGATCTAGCTGGAATCTTAACATGGTATTAGAGCTAACTTGAATAGGACAGCTTTCACAAGAGAAAAATCCCTCTCTCTCTCCCTGACAAGAAATTAGGGTTTCAGGAAAAAAATTGAGTTGTGGAAAACTGCTTGCATGGAAAGTTGCACCCTACCAGAGCACATCTTCTGAGCCAAGGATCGAAGTTTTTGGAGGAGTAGATCTCCCAGAAATTCAAACCCTAGTTTGACAGCTGCACTAGAAAACTGCTGGAAGCTGCAGTGATGAATCTCGCAAGTCATATTTGAAAGGTGAAGACTTGAGATCTCTAGAAACTAAGCACACCAGTCAACTCACCTCAGTAAAGTGCATCTCCTAGTAATATCAGTTTCTCATTTTTCATATTTTCAATTTTTTGTAATCTCCTATCAAGATGGCCCCAAGCACCAAGCTTGAGGACAACCTAGAATGCATAGAGAATTACAAAGCATGGAAATACAAAATTGGTCTCATTCTCAGGGAGAATGATCTTGAAAAGTATATCAAGAAATAAGTTGCAGAACCTAAATAAGTTGATGCCAAGGAGAAGCACAACAAGAATCTGATTAGGACACAGAGGATTATTGCTGACTCTATCAAGGATCACTTAATCCCTCAAGTGTCATCCAAGAATACTCCAAAATAAATGTATGATGCCCTATCAAGAATGTATGAAGGAAGAAACATCAACAAAAATATGAACCTAAGAGCTCAACTGAAGAGCACCAAGATGAGTCATGGAGAATCCATCCAAGACTATTTCACAAGGGTCTCCCAATTCAAGGAACAACTAGAAGCTATTGGAGATAACATTAATGAATATGAGTTGATTATGACTGCTCTCAATGGTCTCACTAGACCCTGGGAATCATTCATCCAAATGATGTGTGCCAGAAAGGAAGGCATGAAGTTTGATATTGTATGCGAAGACTGTATTCAAGAGGAGGCTAGAGTGGCCAATAGAGAAGCACTACTGAAATAAGATGATCAAGCCCTAGCCACTCATACCAAGAGAAGAATAATTCAACCTAACTTCAAGAAGAGAAACCACAAGGAGTATCAACCTCCCAGAAATTTCCAGAAGACAAGAGAAAGTCTCCCCTATAGGGACTACTCTGGCTTTCAATATTTTCACTGTGATAAGATAGGACGCATTGCCATAAATTGTCCTTTGAAGAGACAAGATTATAAAAAGAGAAACAACAACAACAAAAGGCATCATGCACATTTATCTGAAGATGAGGATGAAGAACAAGAAGAGGAAGAACCTCAAAAGAAGCAAGCAAGAGAAGAAGATGCAGAAGAGTATGTACTATTCCCTGCACTCTCTGGGTCTGTAACACCTAAAGAAGACACTTGGCTTATTGATAGTGGTGCTTCAAAGCACATGATGGGAAAAACAAAACTCTTTCCAAACTTGAAGAAAATAACTATCCTCAGAAGGTATCTCTAGGAGATGACTATCAATATCCAATCAAAGGAATCGGTGAAGCAAGCTAGAAGCTTGATTCTAGAAATCCCCTAAGGATGAAGGAAGTTCTATATGTACCAGGTATAAAGAAGAATTTACTTTCTATCTCAGATTTAGATAAGAAACAATCTAGATTTGCATTTATAGATGTCCAAGTACTCATGTGTCCCAAAGGAAAATCAATTGAAGATGCAATTGTAATCGGTGAAGAAGAAGGAGGCCTGTATAAACTCAAGGGACATTCAAAAACAACTTGTGTTCATGAGCCCACTAACCCTAGTGAACTGTGGCATAGAACGCTTGTCCACATCAATTACAAAGCACTACCTCACGTGAATAAGTTAGTGACGATATTACCAAAATTGAAGATCAACCATGAAGTCATCTGCAAAGGATGTGCTAAAGGAAAGAATATCAAGAATCCATTTCCGAAGAGTGAAACAAAAAGGAAAGGTACGTTGGAGTTGATTCACTCAGATGTATGTGGTCCAATGTCCTCCACATATTTGAGTGGTTTTTAATATTATATTTTACCTTTATTGATGACTATTCAAGAAAGACATGGATTTACTTCTTGAAAGCAAAGAGTGAGGTGTTTGAGAAATTCAAGGAATTCAAAGCCTTGATAGATAATGTTTCAGACAAGAAGATAAATACACTCTGATCAGAAAATGGTGGAGAGTACACTTCGAAAGAGTTTGAATATTTTTGTAAAGATGCTGGAATCAAGAGGGAACTAATTACTCCCTACAATCCTTAGAAAAATGGTGTTGCAGAAAGAAAGAATAGAACCATCATGGAAGCAGTAAAGACAATGATATATGATCAATATCTTCCAATGCATCTATGGGCGGAAGCAACCAGAACTGTTATCTATGTACATAATAGAATATCTTACAGTGCTCTTGGATTCAAGACTCCAGAAGAGATGTTCATGGGAAAGAAGCCTGAGTTAAGTCACCTCAAGATATTTGGTTGTCCAGTATATGTTCATATACCGAAAGAGAAAAGAACCAAGTTCAACCCCTCCGGAAAGAAGGGGATATTTTTTGGATACTGTGAAGTGTCCAAGGCATTCAAAATTTACATTCCTAGATTCCATCACATGGAAATTAGTAGAGATGTAACATTCGATGAAGAAGTAGCTCTCAAGAAATCCAGAAAGTGCCAACATGAAGAAGTGTATGAGGAATATGCACCTCTCGGAAATGTAGAGGCTGCATTCCTCCCTGAAGATCATGATATGAAGGAACCACAAGAACCTCCTACGATGGAGATATCATGGAAGATAAATCCTACTTGGGCAAGAGAAATTATCCAAGAAGCAGAAATATATGGAGCTCCTGAAGGATCCAAAAGGATAAGCAAGAAACCCAAGACATTTTCCAACTAAGTAGCTTTAATGTGTGATCTTGTAGATCAAGAACCCATGAACTATGAAGAAGTTGTACAGAAGAAAAAATGGGTATAAGCAATGACATAAGAGTATCGGCCCATAATGAAAAATGATGTTTGGGATATAGTTCCCAAACCATAAGGAAAAAGTTTAGTATCCTCCAAATGGATCTACAAGATAAAACATGCAGCTGACAGAAGTATAGAGAAGTACAAGGCAAGATTTGTGGCTAGAGTTTTCTCTCAGAAAGAGGGAATTGATTATGAAGAAACATTTGCACCAATAGCACGGTATACTTCTATTAGAGCTATCATGTCACTTGAATCCATGATGAAGTGGGACTTACACCATATGGATGTGAAGACAACCTTCCTGAATGGTGTGATTCAAGAAGAAGTATGCATAGAATAGCCACAAGGATTTGAATTTGAAGACATACGGATTCATGTATGCAAATTGAAGAAGGCCCTGTATGGCCTAAATCAAGCTCCTAGAACTTGGTATGGAAGTATAGATAGTTTCCTGACAATCTTGGACTTTACCAAGAGTAAAGTCGATCCTAACCTTTACTACAACGTTGTAGAAGATGAACCTGTCATACTATTACTATATGTGGATGATTTATTTTTGACAGGGAATGAGAAGCAGATTGTAGAATGCAAGAAGAAGCTCACTGAATAATTTGAGATGAAAGACCTTGGGTTAATGCATTATTTCCTAGATCTAAAAGTATGGAAAAATTCAAAAGGAATCTTTCTCAACCAGGGAAAGTATGCAGTAGAGATATTGAAAAGATTCAATATGTTGGAATGCAAAGCCATGGCCACACCCATGGATTCCAACCTGAAGCTATTAGTTGATGACTCCTCGGAGCTAGTAGATGTGACTCAATACAGACAGATTATTGGTTCATTGATGTATCTAACAAATACTAGACCATACATTTGTTTTGTTGTGAACACCTTGAGTTAGTATCTAGTTCAACCTAGACGTGTTCACCTGGTAGCTGTAAAACATGTGATGAGATATCTGAAAGGAACTATAGACTTTGTTCTATACTACGATGGAAACCATGATTACAGATTGTATGGCTATACAGATGCATATTGGGTTGGAAGTGTCTCGGATGGAAGAAGCACATTAGGTGGATGTTATAGTCTGGGGAAACAGTCCAGTGTTTCTCTTAGCACTGCTGAAGCAGAATATATAGCAGCTTTCTCTACTAGTTGTGAATCCATATGGCTTCAAAATATGATGTCAGGTTTATTCAACCTAGAGTTGGATACCATCGTGATTCTATGTGATAACCAAATTTGTATAAAGATGTCGGAGAACCCAGTGTTCCATGATATATCGAAGCACATAGAAATTCGATATTTTTACATTCGAGATATGATACAAAAGGAAACCATAAAGCTCTAGTATGTGAGTATTGATGATCAAGTTGTTGATGTGTTGACGAAGCCTCTATCTCGAATAAAGTTTGAACACTTTCGAGACAAGATCGGTGTTGTCCAGAAATACCTTCCTAGAAAGGGGGAGCAGTGATTTTGAAGTGGGATTGTATCATCCCTGGGAAATTTCCCTAAAGTGATTTGGTGACTTTGTTCTTCAAGAATGAAGCAGGATTGTATCATCCTTGAACTTTTGTTCAGAACGGATTTGGTGACTTCAGTACTCAAGAACGTGGTAGGATTATATAATCCTTGAACTTTTGTTCGCAACAGATCTGGTGACTTCGGTACTCGAGAACGTGGTAGGATTGTATCATCCTTGAAATTTTTTTCATAATGGATCCGGTGACTTCAGTACTCAAGAACATGGTAGGATTGTATCATCCTTGAACTTTTGTTAAGAATGGATTCGATGAATTTGGTACTTGAGAACGTGGTAGGATTGTATCATCTTTGAACTTTTGTTCAGAACGGATTCGGTGACTTCGGTACTCGAGAACATTGCAGGATTGTATCATCCTTGAAATTTTATTTAGAATGGATCCGGTGACTTCGGTATTCGAGAATGTGGTAGGATTGCATCATCCTTGGACTTAGTCCTAAAGTGATAGGGAGTGATTATCTCGTAATTGTATCCGGTGACTTCGGTTGTCGAGAATGTGGTAGGATTGCATCATCCTTGGAATTAGTCCTAAAGTGATAGGGAGTGATTATCTCGTAATTGTATCTGGTGACTTCGGTTGTCAAGAATGTGACAGAATTGTATCATCCCTGAACTTAAGTCCAAAAGTGATCCGAAGAATTTTTTCTTCGTATTGTGGATTGCAGGTTGTTGCTGATGATGATGATGTTTCTGATTGAAAGATCAAAGTGTGATGATTATGTTGCTCAGGTTGTTGCTGATGATGATGATGTTGCTGATCGGAAGATCAGAATGTGATGATGATGTTGCTCAGGTTGTTGTTGTTGATGATGATGTTGTTGATTGGAATATCAAAGTGTGATGATGTTGTTGCTAAAAGTGTTATTGATGATCGAAAGGTCAAAGTATTTTGATGATGATTCTATTGATTGATGAAGACTAAAGTACTGACGATGATGTTGATGCCGCTAAAGTTGACAATGAAGACTATATGTCTCAAATGTTGAAAAATATTCCAATGATCTATAGATGTATCACCCTGATGATGTTGAAGATGTTCTCTCTCTCCTTCTCCTACTGTTGATGTTGTTGTTGTTGTAGAATACCCTTCTAGTTAAGGGGGTGTTGAATTATTGTAACTTTCAAGTGTATTTACTTATTACCCCGATTTTCCTATCAGGAGAATTATTTGTATTTTAGTATACCCCGATGTTCCTATCAGGAGAACCATTGAGAGTCATGGAGAAAACCCCTCTATTGTATGTCAGGTCATTAGCACCCTAATTAATATATTATTAAGTTGTTTTTGTCCTCCTAGAGAATTCGGCCCAGTCAATTCTAGTGGGGCCAGCTTGTTGAGTGGAAAATCAAGTGAACGGATGAATATAAATAAAAGTGAGGATCCTCTCACTTCTACACACTCACACTCACTTGTGTAGTGCATAAGAGAGAGAGAGAAGTAGTAGCTGCAAGGAGGAGAAGGATTAGTCTGGGGTTTTACCTTTTATCTTTTGATCATCTATATTGAGGAAGCTTTTGCTGGGTTTTTCCCTTTAGGGTTTTCCCAGGATAAATCTATGTTGATCTTGTGATATTGTTTCTTTCAGCGATCCTTTTTATATGCTTTTATTATGAAATTGAAATTGAATATTGATTATATAGCTTAGCATATATGGAATCTTAACAGGTTTGGATACTCAAAGGTGTTGATGAGTGATCAAGGAACTTGTTTCCTAAATTCCACCATCCATGCTCTTAATCAAGAATTTATGATACACCACCATAATAGTACACCTTATCATCCACAAGCCAATGGTACGGTGGAAGCATTCAATAAAATTTTGGAGCAGGCACTAACTAAGATCTGCAATGTGTAGTGTGATGACTGGGATCGACGCATTCTAACAATGCTATGGGCATACAGAACTAATTCAAATTGACTGATGAAGCAAACTCTATTTTGATTAGTATATGGTAAAGATGAAGTCATTCCATTAGATTTTTTGGTCCCTGGTTTGGGTATAGCCTTAGCTACAAAAACGAAAGATGATGAGTCCCTAGCGCAAAGACTACAAGAGCTTAAGGAACTAGAAGAAGACCAGTTTATTGTAGTATCTGTCAAGTGATCGAGAAGCAATGGAAAAAATATTGGCATGACTGAAACATCAAGACAAAGGTCTTGCAACCTGGAGCCTTGGTATTGATGTATGACAACAAGTTCTTGAAGAACCCAGGGAAGTTGTGGATGAGATGTTTGGGTCCATTCCAGATGATGTTTATCATAGAAGTAGGTGAAACAAAGCTTACCACTTTAGATGGAAAACCTATGAAGGGCTTGGTCAATCGTAGTCTCCTAATCCATATTTTATTCCACAGGGCCAGTAACATACCCACCAATAATATCTATGAAAAATAATTCTCTAAATATTTAAGTGTCATCCCTGGCAAGTCACCGGTCTCTAACAATTGATCCAACAGGTCAGCTCGGGAAAGTCACCACTCGATGTCGTTTGGTAAAGTTAGTGAGTTAGAGTTACAATTAATACCTTGTAATTTTTAAACCTATGTAGATAATAAAATCATACATTTTCTTTTACGTAAAACAAATATTACACCATAGCATTCACACATAAAACACAAAAATTTACCCTAGAAACCGTTAACCCAGAAAAAACCTGCAACCTTGGAGCCACACCTCCTATTTTTCTCATTATCATTTTGAATCACTCACAATAAAATGTAGGTATTACACAACATCCAATACCCTAATCTATTAACCTGGATTATAAATAGACCCAATCCATTAACCGGGATTAAATTACATATTTTTAGAAAATTCTAAAAAATAACCGAAAAATGTCACAAATTTTTTGACTCGGTGTGCTCA
>LPNX011057995.1:523439-571749 GCA_001517045.1 Pseudotsuga menziesii | reverse complement strand
CCCCCCCCCCCCCCCCCCCTCTCATACCCCCACTGATCCAGCGCTACAAGTAATCTGCTAAGGATCATCAGACTTGTCGCTAACAAAATGGATCGTAAGACACGCCGGTGACAATTGCACCTCCCACACAAACATGCAAAGAATATAACATATACCCAACATTATACCACTTATTTTTTTCTTTACATAACAATGATTCATATACTCATAGATTCACATGTTCGGGGCACCAATGCCCATATATTCTCAACACCAAGACAACTTCTATGTACTGGCATACTTTGTTAATGAGTCCAACATTCTTCAAGGTGTCAACCTTTTCCAACAACACCTTATTTTCTTCAACCATATCTCTCACAAAGTGATATTTCACATCGATATGCTTTGTATTAGCATGATAGTAAGGGTTCTTTTCCAGGAATATTTCACTTTGACTATCACAATCTAACCTTACAGCTTTATGTACAAACCCAATACCTGAACACAATATCTATAACCATACCGCTTATTTGCTGGCATGAGTGGCTACCATGTATTTAGCTTCTGTAATTGAGAGTGCAACTACATCCTGTCTCTTTATCATCTAATTGATGGCTCCTCCAAATAGGTTAAATATATAGCCACTTTTATATCTTCTGCGATCAAGATCTCCAACTCAGTCTACATCAAGAAATACATGTACATCAATTACTTTCTTTGGTCCATGTCTTCTTTGGTAGCAGATTGCATAATCTATGGTGCCACACAAATATATGAATACCCTCTTTACAACTATCCATTGCATTTTCCCTGTTTTTGACATATATCTTATCAAAACTCCCAATGCATGAGAAATGTCCAATATGGTACAGACCATTGCATACATTAAACTACCAACTACACTGGCATATGGAACTCATGACATATCTTCTTCTTCTTCGTGTGTATTGGGACACTACTCTACAGATAATATTACACCAATAGGAATAGGGACCTTCACTGGATCACTTTCCTCCATGTTAAATATCTATAGTACTGTCTCAACATATTTTGTTTAATTCACCCAAATATTCTTGTTTGCACGATCTCTTATTATCTCCATTTTTGGTATGAAGTTTGTGGCACTGAGGTATTTCATATCAAATTTGGAGGACGGTTGAGACTTCACCTCCTTTATAACATATTTGTTCTTCCCAATCAGAAACATGTCATCAACATACAATAATATGTTAATGAAGTGATCACCAACTTGTTTAGAGTATACAAAGTGATAATCTTTTCTTCTCACAAACCCCAATCAAAGTATGTATGTGTCAAAATTTTGGTAGAACATCCTTGGATATTGCTTTAGACAATAAAGGGGGGCATATTTAGTTTACATACTATGAACCCTTCTAGTTGTTTCATGTAGATTTCTTCTTCTAGATTCCCATGTAATAATGATGTCTTCACATCCATATTCTCTACTTCAAGATCAAATGAAACAATAATAGAAATAAGAAATCTAACATAAGTTAATTTTTCAACTGGAGAAAATATTTCGCCAAAATCATTTCCCTCTACCTAAGAATATCCATTTGTTACAAAGTAGGCTTTGTACTTCTCCACTTTACCCTATACATTTAACTTCTTTTTAAATAGCCATTTGTTGCCAACAAATTTTCTTCCATTCGGTAACTGTACTAGATCCTAGGACTAATTTTTGTCCAAGGCATCCATTTCTTCAATCATGGAATTCTTCCAGATATCACTATCCCTTGAATCAACGACTTCCTTCACATTTCTAGGATCATCATTAGTAATGGATAAAGAAAAACTAGAACGAAAATTAGGAGGGGAATACCTTTTTGGTTGCCTTCTTTCTTGAGATGATCTCCTCAAAACTAGGGTATGAGGTTTGTTAGAAAACAAGATCATAGAGAAATAAAAATAAACAAGATGAAAGTATTAAAACATATAAAATGTTACAAGAGATACACCAATATAATTTTTACACATAAATCTCATCACCATCATGTGTCGAGGCTTAAAACATCAGCAATTGCCCTCAATTCCCAAAATGTGAAGTTGGACATTGGCCCAGGACTCCTACTCTTCATATTTTAGTCTAGCGCCACCTTTTCCCTTAATGCAAAAGGTGTTACCCTTTTTAGTAAATCCCATTGTCTCTTGACAATAAGTGGTGCCACCACTTCATGCCTTTGGTTAAAGAGCAGTTCCACCCTGGTAACACTATGTCTGCATGGAAGAAAAGAATTTCTTGAGTCAAAAAGAGAAAAAGAGAAGATTCGTGAAGCTTCTCGAAGGAAGACTTCATGGCACACTCATCCCTACTCCTATGGAACACCTGGACTCGAGATCTCCCATAGTAGGATATCCCTTCCACATCAACCAACATTTTCTCAACCATCCCTATCCTCCCAAGTCCTATAAAACCTAGCTCATTCCCCATGGTTGAGAGAGAGAAAAGTTTTGTAGTTGCATTGAGATTCTGGCCAAATCTAGGGTGAGCATAGAAGGAGAAAGTTGGAGCTTTTGAGGACAAGGAGTGACATGTGAAGGAGGATCACAACACTAAGGCAATGGTTGTAAGCTTTATTCTTCATTTTTAATGCAAATTTTTTTCCTTTCCCATAAAATGTATTTTGTTCCAATAATTCATTTTATTACTGGATTCCTTAGTCACTAGTATAGAATTGTAGATTATGTTCTAGTACCTTTGATCTTGCTTGTCTATTTGATGTGTTTGTTTAGGTACATATGTGGAGATTCATCACCATAGGAGACACTTACATCATATTGAAGAATAGCCAAAGGATTCATTCCAGATATCTACAAGCTCTAGGGGAAGTCTTCCATACTTGTTGTTTACTCATTTGTTATAGATCTGAACCATTTAGGCCCAAAGGAACAACTCTTGTCCGCAAGAGGTGCGATATTCCTAGCAAAAAATATGGCGACCATACTGGGGAAAAGTGTTCAGCACATTTGATCTTCCTTGGTTTGCAAACTCTTGTCTGAAAACCATACTCCAACCTTTTAGTGATCAGATCCACTAGGTTTTCTAGTGATATTTTGGCCCATTTTAACCAAATCTACAACACTATTGATTTCTGTACTTAATTCTCCTATTAATTTTATGATTTGATGCCAACATTTCAACACCTAACTTTCTCTGTTTTGCCATTCTCTTTGGTTTGACATCTACAAGAATCACCGTTCCTGCATAGAGGACAATAGGCGGTGCCACCGCCCTTTCATAGTGGACATTAAGCAATGCCACCACTCTGTCATAGTGGACAAAAGGCGGTTCTGAGATGGTAACGCTCTATAACCAACCCTCTTCAAGCGATGCCAGGTAGGGTTTTCACACCCCTATGATTTCAAGGCTTAGTTAATTTTTCTTTCTATTCTGTGTGTTTTTGGGCTTCATTTTTGAGATCTAGATTGTTTAAATTCAGAGTCTGAGAGTGGTAAATGCTTTATTTTCCTTGGTTCAAAGAGCTAGGTTATACCCATCTATTTAGTTGTGTGTATGCTTAGGTTTCATTTGTCAAAAGGAGTGCTTGGAAGTCAGTGTTGTTAGATCTCTTTTTGTTATCTGATCAAACTAAAAAGGAAGCTTTTCTTTGTGCTCTTTGCTTTTTGTTCTTCGTGAGTTTGTATAAGACTTATTTTTGCCTTTAATTCAAAAAGGAAAATTCTTGAGATTTCAGCATAATTGTATTTAAAGACGAACCACTGGATCCCTGAATAGCTTCACGAGCTTTCAGATATCCGTGTTCTTCTTTTCCTTTTTACGTTCTTGTCTGGTCAAAAATATATCATAGTTATAATATTGGATCTTTTCATTTTTGTGAAGAATCCTGAAAATTGCTTAGTGTGACATTTAATACTAGTGTCTTTCTTTTTAGGAAAAGAGATCTCGCTTCATCCTTACTTTCAAAGATCAGATTAGAAGTGTGTTTCTTGTTTGCATTTTCAGAAAGATAAGTTCAGTGTGTCTGTTTGGGGAATTTTTTGTTTTGAAACAGAATTAAAACACTCTCTCCTTCCCGTAAGTAGGGCATACTTTGAATGGTAAAGTGAAATATTTTCACACTCATATTGCATGGTTTTACATTTATGTATACACTTCATGCATTCACCTAACCGTTCAAGATAAAATTAACGGTAGCTACAGGTTAAATTTTTTTAGTAACTTGAGTGATAGGATAGAGACGTGTTCCGATGTCTTTAAACAATGTATCTCTCCTTTCTTGCCTGCACTACATCCTGGGAAGTGTGTGGTTCTTCCACGTACCATCGGTATATCAAATGACCTTTCACGTATCCTTGAGGTATATCGAAAGGTACTTCATGTACTTGATTGTATATCAGACGACCCCTTTTGAACAGTTGTGCATTAGACAGCACTAACACAGATTTGAGCTCCCACGTACCTTGTGTACATCAGGAGACCCTTATAGGATTCCCTAAACCATCTGAGAAAATCCCTTTTGGTCGTATTTTCAATGCAATACACTGAGAAAAACACTTGGTAATACGAATACACATGTACCATCTAGGTAATCGGGTATTCAGGAAAGGGAAGGGCCCAATCCTCATTGTCACATTTTACTGTTGGACCCTGCGATATATCATGAGTTGCAAAGACTTGACAATCCTAGTGAGGAATCGGCTTCTATCAGCCCCTCCTATCACCTAAGTTTTCTTGTGGCCTTTAGCTTGTGTAGGATAGTTTTTATGTGTTTTTTCTAGTTTCCAAACCCTATGTTAGGCATCTGGTGACCAGCAATCTGGCTGAGTTTCCTTTGAGACGATCCAGAAGAGTGCAAGGCTTGCCACCTGACCTTCCTGTTGGGTGTTTTATTGTCTTAATGAATTCACCAAATATTTAATTTATCAACCAAGGTTTGTAAACTTGGAGTTGACACAAAATATATGCTAAGGTAGAAGGGTACCTAGGATATCGTAGAAATATTTTAATAATGAAAAGATTGAAATATCTTTCAAAATGAAAAATCGAGTCAAACTTCAGAAATACAACTACTAAGTTAATTAGACTTGACCAAAACCAATAGATCAAAGTAGTATCAATCTATGCTACTCTACTCTATGAACAATAACTGAAAAGATATAAATAATACTATTCTAAGAAACAAGACTTAATCGAAAGTAAACTACTCTTTATAGTGAAACCTATTGATCAATTATTCAACTTCTAATCTAGGAATTAGAAATTCTATGAACAAGTTCAGAACCCTATCAATGAAATGATTAAACTTATAACTAACTATATGAAGACAATATATTATATTATCTTAGGCAAGATTACAACTGCTTAATATACCTAAGAAATTCAATAGTTAAATTATACATGCATTTAACAAATACTCAAAACTAAGATAAATTATATAATTCCATTCTCCTTGAGGATTCTGAGGAGATGTATCAAATGTGTTAGGAACTGGAGAAGGTGTATCGAAATGACTTTCAAAGGTAACAAGGAAACTAAATGGAAGTAAATCTAATTTAACCTCTACAAAGAGATGTAAGCTAAAAAGTGTCCAATTACAAGTGATTGTAAACATTGTAATCTATTCTTTATTCATAAGTAAATGACTCTAGTTGTACTGCTTAAGACTAGTTTGAAATGAGATGTTATTATCAATTGATCTGTTAATCAAGAAACCAAGAACAAGTATTTCTAATGACTACTTTGAAGTTAGAGGTATGTTATCCTATAAAGGTAAAGCATGAAACAAACTTAAGGAAATTTAAGCATATGCAAATGACTTGGAAATAAATGTAATCTAGAAGCAAGTAGAAAACTTAATAAAGATATTTTATTTTTGAAACAAGTCCCATCTTATGAACATCTTCATTAACTATGTGAATGGAAAAGAAAAGAAAATCCTATGCTTTAACTAATAAACCATAAAACTAATGTTCTTTGGAGAATGAAATTACTTAATAAAAATGAAATAAACTAAGTTAAGGATGAAATTGACAAGTTCTAGACTAATAACAAGTTCAGAAATCAGATATAAAAGATCAACTACAGAAACATAATCTAAGAAGTAAACTAAGGAAAAGTTAAATAAACGAACGATAAATAAGGATGAATATGAAGTTGTAATTTAACTCTATATGGTGTAGAACAAGGTCCTAATTACATGTATGAATTTTGATCAATTACAAGAAATATTACATTTCAAAAATCCAAGAAATTGAATCCCAAATAAGCATTAAAACAATGCAGGAAATATTAAAGTCTGTATGATAATCAGGATGGCAGAAACAATATAAACGAAGAGAATAAGCAGACTAAATGATATAACACCAGCTAATTTATGTATGTGAACCTGCAATGCAAGGAAGGCAGTAAATAGATTGTTTAAAGATGGAATAACAAGAAGCAACTTAAACTAATCATTATATAAGGAAATAAACTATTTCTATTGCAAAACAAGGCTGAAAAGTAAGTGAAACTAATGTATAGCTACAGGAAGTAATCGAAACTAACTCTAACTACAAACTAAACTTGAAACATTAACTTTATCTAGTTGCAAATGAAAAGACTGAAAGCAAACTAAGAGAAACTATGCATGACCGGTCGTTCTAGATTCTGAAAATGTAAATTATATTAGCAACAGGAAAAAAATTATAGGAAAAAAATTACAGGAAATAAAACAACATCTACATGAAACCAAATTTAATACTGAAAATGAAAACTGCTTATCTGCAGAAAATAAATAACGAAATATACACAATGAAAAAACTCTGGTCGTTGAGGGGCCCTTCCCAACAATCAGGGATTTGAAGCTAACTTGCCTCAATCACCAACAGAACATCAACAGCTAAAAACCAAAAACTTCCATTAACTGAAAAATATTACACAGCATTTTTTTAACTCAACGTTTCTATGCATAAAACCACTGTTGTGTTTCTCCACCAGAGGTGTCTTTTTATAAGGTTTACAATAAGAGAGAAATCCAAACCTTTCAGTGGTCGACCTCTCTAAAAATAGAGGGTCTTAATAGCTACATGAACGATTCATGGAAACGCACAGGTCGTCTGCCCGATTCTATGGGCGTTGGTTCCCTTTGACGCGAGTAGTTGGTGCGTTGATTCCCTTTGACGTGGGAAGCTGATGCGTTGTCCGGATGGGTAGACAGGAACATAGATATTCTATAATGAAGTCTCATAAACCATGAGGGACACGTTTCTAACAGAACCCACATCACTGTTTTTTTCTTTATTGCTCCAGAATATTCCAACCAACGAATCCAATGGTGCGAATGGAGGGATGAACAATAGTACGAATGCGGTTGGGCTTCTTCAGCGTGAACGTGCATCTGAATGAAGTTCTGAATGATTACCACAACCTGTAGAACAAAAACTATATGCCAAGCATGTCTGGAAATATGAGATAATTGTCAATAAACCATAAAACGATGAGATTTAATCAATATTCAAGTGATATGTAAATAAGTTCATACCTCGGTCTGATTGACAGTTTGAATAGCAATAAGTATGGATTAATATGAAAAAAATGAATAAAGTAGTGCTAACAGAGTAAATTTAATGGCCAAAAATGATGACAAAAATGGACATCAACATTCCCCCAAACCAGAGATATGCCAGGTCCCACTGAGCAAAAAAGAGAGGAATTCAGGAAGAAGGATGTGTTGCGGTAGAAGCTGCCTTCGACTTGGAAGAGGAATTATATTTAGCCCTAAAATTATTGAACTGGTCCTTCAAGGCATCATGCCTCAACTGAAGAGAAAGGTTGGAAGTTGTTTTGGCGTTGTTCAAATATTCAACGCTCTTCACTTGTGAGTGTAATTCTTTGTTCTCTTCACGAAGCTCAGAGATTAATTCAACATACTTCTCATTCTGGATTTTTAACTGTGCTATGTCTTGAGTCAATCTGTTCACAGTATGATGGAGTGGAGTAGATGGTTCTGCAAAAGACTCAGGATATTTTTGATGGTTTGATCCCTTTAGACATGGTTCGGGATCAGCAAATGTAATGTGTTCCTCAGGAGCCTTATCTTCAATGTGTGCAGGGGAAATTTCAAAAGCACGATCTTCAAGAAAATGGACAGAGACATTGGATAATGCATGAAGGCCCTGTTTCAAGGACACGATCATCTATCTGGTCATCATGGCTATCTGAGTTCATTGGCTGAATGATGAGCTGATCAATAGACTAGACTATGGTATGGTCGACAAACTGATCACAATTGACCTTTCTTGGCTTAGTGGGTATCGGTGAAAAGAATGGGGGTTTCATGGTTGTGTCATCGTGGATATTCTCAGGAGAGGAGGATGAATGGACAAGGTGTATTTCTCCTGAGGTACCCTCATCAAACCACACAGACTTAGAATTTGTTTTTTCTTGGGGTGGGGTTTGAGCAGGTTTATCAACATGAGTTTGGAATTGGTGATGCTTTCAAGAGTTAGGGGATTTAGTACGGTGATTCTTGACCAAATGGGGGTTCATTACTTCAAACACAAATCTATCCCAGGCTGGCCCCTTTTCCTTCAACTGATGACTGATCAGGATTTTAATAAGACAGTGGTGATATAGGCTACCAGAGGGGTTAGTGATATTTTTCCTAACCTGGCTCGACACTTTTTCTAGGCTCTTTAGAAAATAAAATGGGAAATTTAGGGCGTGGTTATTAACAAAATGTTTCAATAATCTAAGGTGACGGGATTTGAAAATGGTGTACTTACCTTCATAGGTGATCATCTAGATGATGACATTCAAGGGCACGATATATTCTAGATTAATCCACTCCATTTGGTACCCTTTTGTGCCTGCAACATACTGATACTATGGCCTAAGAGAAAAATCATGGACCGACCGAGGAAGAAAAAGATGTTTGTGCCAACGGGAACCCTCCCTCAGAAGCTTTGTGGCCAATGCAATAGACTCCTCAGTCACAGGAAAGGTAAGATGGCCAACCTTATCTATTTTTCCATCGAATCCCTTGGAAAATAGGAGTGAGATCTCATGATCATGCCCCTAGAGAAGACAAAGGAACCGAACCCAACCTGCTCGAAGAAAAATTTCACGACATGCTTTGAATTCAGGGATACTAAGCAAATCCTAGTAGCTGCCAGGATCATAGTGGATTGGCATAGTTAAATAGAGGTAGGTGGATGCAAGAAATTGCAAGAGATGTGGCTTGATAGACTCAGAGAGGATGAGGGAAAGCAGAATGAAGAAAAATTCATGCAAGCATTAATTTAAAATGTGACCCATTCAAATGGTTGAATGATTGTGAGCGAAGATTTAGCACGCTCAAACGATCATGCTATCATGCAAATATATTGAATCATGTTCCATCATAAAAATGCGTGCATTGGTGAATTCGTATGGTTATGATATATTCAACCATGTCCAAAGTAAATTTTGTACATGTTGAATGTAATTTTCATCTTGAGATTATAAGCATAGGTGACATAAAAGATCATGATGACTTTTAATTAATATAATGGCATATCACATTCATATAACGTAATAAAGAGTTAAAACCATATGATAGTGAAATATATGAGTCCGAAAATCAAAATAATGTATGGTTAATTGATTTATTTGATGAATTCAAGATGAGAAAAGGAATGAGATCGAGTACAGAGATGACATTTGATTGATCCCTGGTATGGTGATTCAATTGGATTATGTCAGCAAAATTCAAAATTAGATACCTTGGCATACTAAATCATGTTGTTATACACTATGATTTCATTCGGATCACCATTCGGCACTTCATTCAGATCAGCACGTCATTCAACCCTTCCTTCGATCCTTCATACAGACCTTTTGTACAAAATGTGCTTTGATGGATCTGACTGTCGCTAATTATGCATAGAATTTTTTTGGGGGTTGTCAGCACGCAAAAGGATGATGTAAGCCTACTTTTCTGAGACTTTAGTCACGCTCTTTTTTATCTATCATGGATTGGAACAATCTTCTCCTACTTGCATTATCCTAAAAACACCTATCATTTTGTCAGAGATAAATGAATCTTTTTATAAAGAATCAGAAAGTAAAGACAGTTATGAACCTCCCCCAAACCAAAAATATGGAGTGTCCTAAAGCCATCATAGAAAAATGATTAATACTCAAATGTTTTCAATTAATAGTGTTGCCAATAGCTCTAAAATGTTGTTGTTATTTTCTTAAGAAAAAAAATACTAACTAATAAATGGAGATGATTCAAATATGTACATTCATAAAAAAATAAAAAATAACAGTGCTTAGGAAGACCATATGAATAATGATAATACAACTGATGCGAACAATGCCATAGGAAAACCAGTCATCCATGACTCATTTTAAGGATCTCTTGTCATCCAAAGAATATACATAAAGTTCATCCTGGAGTTTGTGAGATTTCTATAGTTATGGGTCCCATTTCTAGGATAATCATATCCTAGGTATTATTTGCATTAGATGACATGGTCCAAGTCCAACTTACAGCCATTCTCTAATGACAGTATAAATAATTGGCCTAAATATGTATTTATATACTTAGTTTTTTTTTAAATGAACCATGTGCATAGTGATGCATTGACCATATCTCTTTTACTCGATATTTCCCCGCTTCCTGCAGGCATGTTTAGTACCCCAACAAGTTTATCTTGGTACCATGCAAGCATAGCCTCACTGACAATGAGCCTGTTCAGTACCCCAGTGGGTTTTTTTCATATAATGATTTTAGTATGTGGAATCCGATTGATACTAGAGCATGTCAAGCCTTCTAAACACATAATTCAAATTTTTAGAGCGAACCTTATGAGTAACTTTATTTATAATAGCCTGAACTACAGATCATGTCAAAAGAGAATAACTTAAAGTTGTTCCTAGACCTCTCAGTATATCTTCTCATATAAGATCAATAATGTTCCCCACAAGTATAAATATCACTCACTCTTGGGCTACCTTTTTAACGAATGCTTAAGAGAGAAGTTTTGATAATGAGTCTAGGATGAACTAGTAGTCCACAGGTGTAAGATAATTTTTTTGAAAAATATGATGTTTAGAGTAGGTCTTAAGCAATTGTTCTAATGATAAATCAGAAATGTGCATGTTTGAATCAAATACCATATATAAAAGCATAAAAATGAAATTAATCAAAAAGAATCATAGAAGAAAGTGGTTAGAAATACTATAAATTTCAATTTTCAACGATAGTCAAAAGAGAAGGAGTTAGAATGCATTATGAGTTTTTTTAGAGCACTTCCCTTTCAGATAATATTTCATGAGTTGATTATAGAGATTAATTTCTTGTAATCAAACTTCAAAATCACTTGTTATATGATTCATATTTATTCACAACAAAAACATGTGTACAAAGAAAAGTCATATGAAATTTATCAAAATTAGGGAAAGGAAAATATTCTTCCTGTTTTAATTGAAAAAAATTCATAAGCTGATCATAAGAATGGATCCCCTATATAAATGCAGTCATCTTGTTATAAATGACTTTTATTTATTTTAAGAAGAAAAAAAATATTTACATGTATACAAATGAAGACAACCCAAAATAATTTAAGAACTAGGAAAAGGAGGAATGACTTCCTCTTCAACCAGCTCCATCTCCTTTTGTTGTAAGGCATTCTGCACAAAATATTGTTTAGATATTGGTCGATGATAAAGTCTAAGTCTATGTCCATTTACAACAAAGGAAATTTTTGAACCATCCATTGTCTTAATTTCTACTGATCCATTGTCAAAAACTATAACTACCTCATATGGACCCATCCAACAGGTAGTTAATTTTCCTTTGAACTTTTTATACCTTGAGTCGAACAGTAATTCCCAGTCCCCGGTATTAAACTACTTTTGTTTAATAAATTTATCATGCCATTTTGTCCGTTGATTTTGTGTTAACATTTTTCTTTGGAGTGCATCTTTTCTAATATCATCTAACTCATTAATCTGTAAAACTCGTTGTTTCTGTGCCTCTTCCAAATCCATTCCTAACTGTACAGCCATATGAAAAGTATTAACTTGGAATTCGATAGGTAAAATAACTTATTTCCCATATACCAACTAATAGGGTGTATGTCCAGTAGTGTTTCTCCATGTTATTCGATAGGCCCACAAGGCCTCTGGAAGTCTATCTGCCCAGTCCTTATGATGTAGCTGAATGGTTTTGGTTAAGATAGCTTCCAATACCTTGTTGGTTAATTCTACCTGGCCATTAGCCTATGGGTGGTAGGGAGAGGACTTACAATGTTGGATTCCATACTTTGTGGTAAGTTCTTTCATCAATTTGGACGTGAATTGAGAACCCTGGTCAGTGACAATTTCCCTAGGCACACCAAACCGAGTAAATATCTCTTCATATATAAATTCTACCACATATTTCTCTGTGGCTCGAAACAAAGCTTTAACTTCTACCCATTTGGTGACATAGTCCATGCAAACAAGGATATACTTCTTTTTGCGGGACATGAGAGAGATTGGCCCTACAAAAATCAATATCCCATTTCTCAAAAGGATCAATCATGACCTGAGGCCGTAAGGGCATCTCGTCAGCTGACGTAGGCCTACCCATTCTTTGGAAACTGTCACATCCTCTAACATACTTGGAAGCATCCTTGAAAATGCTTGGCCAATAATATCCAGAATGCAACACTTTGTATGTTGTCCTCTTGTCAGAAAAGTGCCTACCACATGGCCCATCATGGCATGTGTGGAGGATTTATGTCATCTCATCCTCCCATACGCATCATCTAATAATAAGATCTGGGCCAGTACGAAAAAGGTCATTGTCAACCCAAGAGTAGTTAGAACTCTGGACTATAAATCAACGTTTTTCGTGTGGGGACAAGTGGTTTGGTAACTTCCCATATGCTAAATAATTACCAATGTCTATAAACCGAGTTTGAATAGATACATCAAATAGATGTTCATCGGGAAAATTATCATCAACGGGTTTAGCACCGCCATCATGTTGAATACGAGAGAGGAAATATGCTACCAAATTCTCTCAACCAGGTCGATCAACAACGGTGATGTTAAACTCTTGTAGTAGAAGAAGCCATCGGGCCACCCTACCATTGGTAATTGGTTTGTTCATTAAGAATCTAATGGAAGATTGGTCCGTAAGCACAAAAACTTCATATCCTGTAATGTAATGGCGAAATTTGTTGATACCATAGACTACTACCAAAAACTCTTTTTTCAGTAACAGTGTAATTCAGTTCAGTAGGAGTCAAATTCTTGCTAACAAAGTAGATGGCATAAGATGCTTGGTCTTCCTTTAGACCTAGGACCCCTCCTATGGCCATGTCAAAAGCATTAGTGGATATATGGAAAGGAAGGGACCAATCAATACCCCTAAGTATTGGTGCCACTGATAACTTATCCTTTAAAACATCAAAAGCACTTTGACGGGAGTTATTCCACTAGAATTTTGCATCCTTCATAAGCAGCTTAAACATTGGTGCAGCTATTTTAGTAAAATTTTCAATAAAACATCGATAGTAGCCTGCATGGCCAAGAATTTTCCTTACCTCATTTCAAGTTTTTGGAGAGGGAAGATCAACAATTACTTCTATTTTGGCAAGGTCTACCTTGATTCCTTGTGAAGAGACATGATTCCCCAAGACTATACCTTATGTTAATAACATTTTACATTTTTAATGGATAAGGGCTAGGTTTGTCTCTTTACATCGGATCAGGACCTTTTCAATATTATCAAGAGCCTCCTGAAAGGTATTACCATAAGTTGTAAAATCATCCATGTACACTTCTACCCAGTCATGTATAAGATCAACAAAAATTTCTAAGACTTCCTGTTGAAAAGTGACAGGTGTGTTACACAGGCCAAATGGAAAAACTCTATAGGCATATGTCCCCAAGGGGCAAGTAAAAGTAGTCTTATCCTGATCCTCAGGTGCTATCAAGATCTGATTGTATCCACTATACCCATCAAGAAAATAAAAGTATTGTTTGTCGGACAGGGTATCTATCACTTGGTTGATAAAGGGAAAGGGAAAATAGTCTTTAAGAGTAGCCTTATTCAGCTCTCAGAAGTCAACACAAATACACCATTTCCTCATGAATTTCTTTGGGACTACCACTAGAGGAGACACCCATTTACTGTCTTAGATTGGGTAGATGAAACCATCATTGAGAATTTTTTGTAACTCCTCTTTAACTATGTCCTTCAAAGTATGGTTCATCCTCCTATGAGGCTTCCTTATAGGGGGTATACTCACATCCATTTAAATATAGTGAATACAAGTGTCATGGTGTATACCCTTCATATCAATGTACTCCCATGAAAATTCTCCAACTTGACTTCTAAGAACCTTAAGCAACTTCTCTTGTTGGTTTTCACTTAACCCTGCGTTTATGTGTAGAAATTTTCCAGGGCTGACTTCACAAGGTATGGTATAAGACCCTGTATGCTACTCAATTGCAAAGACACATGTTGTATCCACAAATGTTGAGAGGTACAAATTTTCTTGAAACTCATCTCCAAAAATTTGATCGAATTGAGCAAAATACTGATAGAAATCTATACAAATTGTTGAATAAACAAATTGATTTAACACATTCTCAGTAGTCTGCTCCTAAAGTGCCCAGGAGTAGTCACTAGGAAGGGAAAGGTCTTCAAATTTTCATCCCCAAATGAACAATCTAACCACCACAATTTTTGAGTTACGAGTTGTGTTAGGGGGTATAAAACAATTTTATACGTAGACAACCCATTAGAAATGGTCATTTCCCCATCCCTACATCCTATAAAGGCGTTAGCTGTAGCTAGCCATGGTCTTCCCAGGGTAATAGGATGTCCTTTAGAAGGATCCTTTGATTCTACAACCATAAAGTCAACGGGGTATTCCCATGAACCCACTTATACAATAATATCATCCAGTACTCCAGCAAGTTTTACCGTGGTGCAGTCTGCTAGTTCTAGGATTGAAGGAGTAGGTGAGAGAAACTGTCCCAGCTGTAAAATTTCTAAAATTGTGGTGGTCATCATATTAATAGAAGATCCTATATCGATAAGTGCATTTTATATGGAAATATTATTTACAATAACAGTTACTACTAGGCTCCCCGGATTTGTATATTTTGTAATTCTAGACTGATATGTCATACACTCAAACATCTCTCCTATAACATGAATTATGAGGGGATATTTATGTTTCTTACCTGGGAATTTGATACAAAGCTACTTTATTACCTTGCTGTAAATTGGTATATCCTTAATAGCCTGTAATAGAGAAATTTTGACACAAATATTTGTTAGCTCATTTAGAATATCATACTCAAGATGAATCACAGGTTTTTCTATTTCTAGTCATTCCGGGAATGGAGGGATTCTTTGTTCCTGAGTTGGTTCTTGCTGAGGATGGGTATGCACTAGAATTTTTGAAATATCCACATACTGCGAAATAGCGTCATTCGTGACTTCATTGGGGTCTTATTCTTCTTCATCCTCCTCACGAATGACAACTGATGACTTGGGTTTGTCATTCACAACTCTTCTAGATCGTAATTGGATCTCGTGCATAGGTGCAGTCGAAATAACATAGCATGGAAGAGTTTGCAAATCAATGATGTTGAGAGCTTGAGTTGGATTATTGTTTGGGTTAGGTATCGGTTGTGCGGGTAATAATGTAGGTCATGGAGGATTTGCATTCTGGAAATGATGAGGTTGTTGTGCAATAAGGGGAACTTAAGTGTGTGTTGAGGATAAGGATGATTAGGTGCGGAGACAAGTGGTGACTTGGGATATGCATGTCCCCTCCATCCCTATGGCCAATACTAATGCTGAAAAAAATTAGGAGGAGGAGGAGGGTACTGGGATGGCCAGTTCTTCCAACTTGAAGTGTTCCATTGTTGAGGTTGTTGGTAGCGATGATAATAGGGTGGGGGATGTGGCAACAAATTATGATATGTTGGTTGGTCTCTAGGATGCAAAGGCCTCCTAAATTTTTTACCAACGTCCCCACTCTTATATATGGCTTGTAACCCAGGCAATGATGGGAATTTTTTTGTCGTATGATCCTCCATGCAAATGTGACATACAGAGATATTTTTCAATGGGAATTCCCATTGGGGATGCTTAGTCCTGCATATTGGAAAGAAAATGCGCATTGATGCATGCTCTTCCTCTTGCCTCTTCTTAGCTTATAAAGCATCTAGTTGAGAACCCATTCTCCTAAGATATCAGTTTTGAATTTTTCCAATAGGTTTCCTAGTTCTATCCTTGTGACTCTGCCAGAACTAGAGGTATTTCCTTTTCGATTTCTATTGTAGGGTTCCCGAATATTTCTCCCAACTTTTCCCCTACTTCTAGAGTAATTTCTACACATCTCACCGATTTGTGCAAAGGTTTTTTGAGATATATCACCAGATGCCATGAGATTAAGGGTTTCTACCAGGTCTTATGAGATCCCTCTAAGGAAGAGTGTTTGTATTGCATCTTCTTGAAGGTCATTATATTTAGACTTGTGTAATACATAATTAAACCTTTCGAGATAATATTCTAAGATCTCATCTTTGAGTTGTTGTATTTGTTATAGTTGATTTTACCACACATGGTAGATCACACATTTATGGCCTTCCCTATCCCTCTGCAGACTCTTTGGACCCCATGGACTATTTATGTACCTTTGATTTTCCATATGCGACTTTTAAACACTTTCTCGCATATACACGCAAATATAACCCTTAAACCCACATACATCGGGATGTGTGCAAAAGGCCAAATATTTTTGGAGTTTTCCTTGATGCAGATCTGAGTCACTTGTCTCTTGGCCTTCCATATGCCTCGAGATCGCTCGGATTTGACCTTCCATTACCCCATTGAAGCACTATATAAGGAACCCTTTGGACACATTGAGGAGGAGGAATTGAAGAGCAAGAAAACTATAGTCCATTGTTGTTGTAGCTTGCTTATACTTGAGTCTACATCCCTTTGTCACTTGGAGCACTTGGTGTTCTTCCCAAGCTTTCCTTTGCTTGTGAGCTTGCTATCGAGAGATGGAGGATTGAGGTGGTGGAGGCCCAGGTGGAGGACTCAGTTTTTCCGGTTCGTAGACGTGCCGACAGAGGTTGTCATTCATGTAATATTTGATTTATATTAATAGAAATATATTTTCCTATCCAATGATGTGCATTTAAATAAATATTGAATCCATGGATGCTTTTAATTGCTTATACATTATTGATTATATATGCTAACATAGGTCTAACACCATTATATAGCATGCTTATCTTGTTTGCTGATTGTTGAGAGAGCAAATTGTTAACACAAGCGGGATTGGAAAAGTTGTATGCCTTAATGACAGATTTTCTCGCTCTCGACATAGGTTCACATCATTGACCTTTGATCGATAGAATCGATTGGGTGTTCAACATCAGGACATCTATTCACACTCAGTAGATTGTACTAGGGTACCTTGGGAATCACTGACATTAATGGTGATTTCCCTCACACTTGTTAACGGTTCACATCATTGACCGGTAATCAAGTGGTTTCTACCATGTTCGACTTCAAATCATTGTAATCACATGGATAGAATCGTACTTTGTGGAAGACGAGACGAATACCTTAGGCATTTGTTTAAAGCGCTCATTGCTTTTCCCTAGGTTGCGATGGAGTTTTGTATATCTAGCATGGATCCACATTTGTATGGTCGTGGCTATGCTCAAATTTGTGTCTGTATGACATAGATCTATGTTGTATGTCCGGTAGCTATGTCCAAGTTTGAGTCCTCTATCACATGTATCTACACTGTATTCTAGTATCCATGCTTGTTTATTCCACTCATGGATCTGCCTTGTATTGGTCTGCAGCTATGAGTTTGGTTACTTGTGTCTATGAGTCAACATATTGATGTACTACAGATGCCTACTTGACTGCATACTTCGATCAAACCTACATTTTCATCTCCTGGCAATGACTTATTCTCAAAGCTCTCATTTATCATATCCCTCTAAGACACATGCTTTGGGGGGCATCTTGTTATACCAAAATCCTGTCACCATCATGTGATAAGACATTTGACATACCTACTTGCCCTAAATCTCAGCTTCTGGAGTGGAAACTAAATGGTTTTTCATTAATCTATCATGCAAATTCCCAACACTGTGCATGCCCCTTTATCCAGGAGGGGTACCCCTGCTCGCACCACCTTTCATCGGTTGTTTGCAAGTGGTGCCACTGCCCATTATCCTTGGTCCATAGGCGGTTATTACCAAAACCACTCTATCATAGAAGGAGAAGCAAGGTACCCTAGGTAAAAAAGGAAAAAGAGAAGTTTCTCGAGGCTTCTAGATGATAAGCCTTGTGTACTGCCTTATCCCTACTACTGTGGGTTGGTTGAGCTCGAGATCCCTCATCCTAGGGTCTTAGAGGCCACCTCACCCACTAATTTCTCAACCATCTCTATCCATTAAAGCCCTATAAATATGAGCTCATAGTTATGGTTGAGGAGGGAACATTGAAGGTATTGTTATGCTGTTGGATTGACTCTTGGCCCAAGATCATTTGGAGAGAGCATAAAGAGCTAGAGTCGGAACTTTTGGGGATGAAGAGCTGGTTTAATGGAGATGCATGTCAACACTAAGGCTTGGTTGTAAAAAATTTCATATTTCTAATGCAATTTTATTTATGTCCCACATATGATGTTGTTGTTGTGATTTTGCATATATGTTGCTAGATTCCTTAGTCACTAGCATAGATTAGTAGATCATATTCTGGTTGCTTTGATCTGTTTCATGTTGAGTTTTTTTGCAGGTACATAGGTGAACTGTCAAAGCCTTGTATTCCACATATCTACAGTGTCTAGGGAGAGTCTTCAACCTCTGTCCTCTATTTGTTCTAGATCTGAACTATTTAGACCAGTGGAACACCTTACTGTCTGCATGAGGTGAAATATTCCAGCTAACAAATCTGGAACACCTTGCTGTCCAGCGCACATGCTCTGTTGGGGAGAAGTGGTGCCACCGCCTGAGTCCCGTTAGCGATACGTGGTGCCACTGCCTAAATCCAGTGAGCAAGAAGCAGTTCTGCCTCAAAACCGCCTGTCAGCAGCTTCATCTGCGCGGTGCCAGGTAGGCCCTATTCCAGACTTTGTATTTTTATTTTTGTGTGTTTTTGGCTTACTTTTTTAAGAAAATGAAGTGTACCTTTGAAAAAAAATGCTCCCTCATGGCCGGGAGGGGCCATGAATTGTGTATTTTGTAGTGACTTTTATTGTTATATTCCCTTTGCATTCAAAGAGAGTTTGTGTTTCTTGCATTAGATTTTATATTATTTTCTTTGCTTGAAACCTCTTGCTCTTTTATGTAGATATTATTCATTGGAATTGGAAATATACATTTCATTTTCATGAGTAGGTTTCAGTTTGTTTTGGACTTGAAATGCATGAATGATCCATGTTGTTTTGAGTCTTTCTTTGCTTGGGGTGATTCTTGTTTCCTTTTGCATACTGATTTTTTTAGTGCTTGGTAGGAAAGATTGGTTCTTCGTTTCCTTGTCTGTTTCAAAGAGAAGTTTTAGTTTTCTCTCTCTTTTTCTTTATTCGCAAGCTTGTTGAACGATTTTCTTCTTGTTTTGTGCATGATTGTTTGAAATTCTAGATCTTACTTTCATTGAGAAGAAACATATATTTTCAGCTTTGCGTGCATTAGAGTTAGATTTGTTTGGAAATGTTAGTGAAATCATCTTTCCATTGAGTTTTTATGCGTCTTTTTCAAGCATGAAAAGATAGGAAACATTTTGATTTATGTTAAATGCCCTCTAGATCTCTTTCTTATTTGCTTTGAAGATTGTTTGTGGTGCATTGATATTTCACTTTTCGTTTGAAAAGATAGAATTTCATTTGTATTTGGGTGTGCATTTTTGGAAGAAAAGTAAATCTCTCTCCCTCTCTTAGGTAGAATTTCATTAAAGAGGAAAACTTGCACTATCATATAGATCAGTGTGCATCTTCTTTAAATTCAAGTTTTCACTCCATGGTTCCACCTAAACGCACAAGATAAAATTAATGGTAGTACTAGGTTAAAACTTTTAGCAATTTGAGTGATAAGTTAGAGACGTGTTCGGGCATCGTTAAGCGTAGGAGCTTTCGTTACTTGTCCGCATTACATCCCGGGACTCGTGCGGTTCTTCCACGTACCGTAGGTATATCAAACGGTCTTTCATGTACCCTTGAGGTATATAGAAAGGTACTTCACATACTCGATTGTATATCGGAAGGCCCCTTGTGAACGGTTATGCATTAGACAGCACTACTACCAATTTGAGCTCCCTTGTACCTTGCGTATATCAGGAGACCCTTTTAGGAATCCTCAAACCATTTGAGTTATCGTTTTGGCCTGTCCTGTGAGGTTTCTGACTCTTATCCACTCCTTTCACATGTTTGCTTGTTTCTTTTAGTATGAGTAGTACTTGCTTGTGCGTGGTATTTAGGGGGTTATTAGAGAGTTTAGAGATGGCATCCTCATCTAGGACTACGACTCAAGAGGTCCCTTTCCAAGGTGTACCTTTTGAATTCCCTCCAAGTGAAGGTATTGGTCCTCCCTTTATTGCCACTCTAAATATTCTTGGATTAACTATAGGATTACCGGTATGGCTATTTAATTCAGTAATTCCTGTTACACCTAATGTCTCAAATCTCACCTCTCCTCCGGGAGAGGATCGACCTCAACCTAATCCATCTCCTTCTTCATCGGTTGTTATTTTTCCCTTTTCTTCTTCTTCGCTTGACCAAAGCTCTATGGTTAGTAGTCATGTGGATAAGAAGAAGAAGAAAGGGAAGGGTAAAAAGAAGAAGGATAAGAAAGAGAAAAAGTAGCAACTATCTACCCTTGATGGTGCTCATTCTAAGAGAACGCCCGAAAAACCCAAGTTCCATTGTAAGCTTTGCAAGGGGGACCACCTTCTCAAGGAGTGCCCCAGTCTCTCCCGTGTACAAGAAGAGTGGTCTAAAAGGTCCAAACCGTCTATGTCATCAACCTCTGATCATCATGTTGACGATACTCCCTCAACCAATGACCCATTGGTAAAAGGTCGTGAGGGTAAAGTTTTGTATCCTTGTTTGATATGCAAGGCTATGCATCGTACTTTTATTTTTCCAAGCATGGATGAAGCTTCGCTTTGGTTGGAAAATATTATTGATCATCAACAAGTGATTCCAACAAGTGATAGTAAGTTATCCCTCGATTCCTTGCCGGTTGACCAAGTGATCAATTCGGATTCATCTATGGTTGATCCCACTCTTCCTTTGGAGAGTGAAGTTAAAGTGGTCGAGTCAGTGTCATTTCCACCCAATCCCACTCTTTCATCAGAGAGTGTTAACACTGAAGTAGTCACTTTGACCAAATTTTCATCTTGTTCTTCTCTTCCAATAGAGAATGAACCAAAACCTGCCGAAGTTTTGATGCTTCATTCTGATTGTTCTCGACAAGAGGAAATTTTGTTTGTTTCGACAGAACCCTCTCCAAGTAGTCAGGTTGATTCCTTTGACTGGAGTAACCTAACAGAGTCTTGTCTTCATTCAAGTGTTCCCTTCAAGATAGTTGTGAATGTTACTACTAGGCAGATACTTCGCACTATTGTTTATGAAGGGGCTTCTATTAGTATTCTATCCTCTATTGCTTGGCAAGCTTTAGGTTCTCCTCAGCTTGTGCCAGCCACCGATCAGATATTGGCTTTTAATAGAAGACCTACTGCACCTTTAGGGACCCTTCCTTTTTTGCCTATTACATTAGGAGGGAAAACTGTCTATATTGATGTTATGGTGGTCCAAGGTCCTTTAGATTTCAATTTGCTCCTTGGACGTGATTATGTTTATGCCATGAAGGCTGTTGTGTCCACACTCTTTAGAGTTATGCATTTTCCCCATGATGGGAAGATTGTGACCATTGATCAACTTTCTTTTGTTATGAAACCATGTCTAGAGCATAGTTTACTTTTGGTTTCAAGCTCGTTAAAAATTAAAGCCACTCCTTAAGCATAGTTTATGCTTTTGGTTTCAAGCTTGCATAAAAATGAAACCATGTTCTGAGCAAAGTTCCCATTCTATGTTAAGCTCATTAAAAAATGAAATGGATTTCCTTAGGCATAGTTTACCTTTTGGTTTCAAGTTTGCATAAAAATGAAATAATTCTTGAGCATAGTTCATTTTATATTTCAAGCTCGTTAAAAAATGAAGTAGGTTTCCTTAAGCATAGTTTACCTTTTGGTTTCAAGCTTGCATAAAAATGAAGTCATGCTCCAAGCATAGTTACCTTCTGTTTCAAGCTTGTGTAAAAATGAAACAGATCCCCTTCCCTTGAGTCGAGTCTTCCCTTTAGTGTTAGAACTTGAACCTTCTTTTCGCCTACCTGATTCTCATTCTTCCTACCCCCTGGTGAACATTTTCACATTAGTAACCAGTTTTTTTAGGTTGGGTATGGAAGAAGAATCGTTACATGAAATGAAGCTTGGGGGGCATGTCGAGCCCCTAGCAACCATGTTAGGGGTAGGATTTGCTAGCAATCATGCTGGGGGAAAGACTCCAACCTCTATATATCATGTTAATGGGATTTTTCAAGCATAGTTTACCCATTGGTTTCAAGCTTGTGTAAAAATGAAACCAGTCCCTGAGCATTCTTTCAACCGATCTTCGAGCTCGTTAAAAACGGTAAGATGGTGTTGAGCTTACTTTTCATTTTTCGTGCTCTGGTTAAAACATGAAAAGTGGTTTGAGCCTAGTTTATTACTTTTTCATGCTTTGGATTCAAACATGAAAAATTATAATGGATTTCTCTTTAAACCCTTTTCAGGCTCCCTAAATACGAAAATATTGTCGAGCGATCTTGTCTTCTTCATGCTCGTTAAAGTATTTGAAGAGTCATCCGTTCGATGGTAGGTTATCTCTTTCTCGGTTTGGATAGGACTATTTACGAAAAAGGAACACTCCAGCCAATCATGACTGGAAGAGTTCTCTAAGGTATGATTTTACACTTTTTTGGGCCTTAGAGACTAAATCAGATGAAAAAGGACCCCTTTGGAGTCTTCTTCTATATTCGTTTAGACTCTCTAAACATGAACGATACCGAGTTTTCTTTCAGAGGACTCATTAAATTAAACATTGAGAGGCTCGTTTTGGAATGAACCCCTCCTCTCTCAGGTTCATAAAACATATGAGACTGGACTTGTCTTCTGACAAGCTATATCGATTGTTTGTTACCCTCTGTGAACTCGTAAAACCGAAAAGAGGCACTCATCGTTCATGATGGGGAAAATGGGAAGGGAATAATTTTGTAAATAGTGGCAGTTGTTTGTCATTACCTTTGAATATGGCACTTGTCTGCACAATCATGTCAGTCAATTAGGTATTCAGCCGATCTCCGTGATGATCCACTTTCATGATTCATGTCAATCCTTTGAGTCTTTCAAAAGAATGCATTGTCCACTGTCGCATTGTGTATTTGTCCTGTCTAGTCATGCTGCCAAGTATTTTTGCGGTGCTGCCCGATGTTCAAAGGGGATCTGAAGAAGTTTTACCTCTACAGTCTACACAGTCTTTGTGTCGGTATCTTTGAGTCAATCATATGGTTACTACATTCACATCATTCCAAAACTATGTTCTGAGTTTCGTGTCGTCGATGTGGGACTCATCATGGCCCTCCTTCGACGAGACTATTCACATCGACATCAGCTCATCATCCGAGAAATGGTCTTAGAAACAATATTTAGTACCTTGAGATCTATATGCCTTAATGACAGATTCTCTCGCTCTCGACATAGGTTCACATCATTGACCTTTGATCTATAGAATCGACTGAGTGTTCGACATCAGGACATCTATTCACACTCAGTAGATTGTACTAGGGTACCTTGGGAATCATTGGCATTAATGGTGATATCCCTCGCACTTGTTAACGGTTCACATCATTGGCCGGTAATCAAGTGGTTTCTACCATGTTCGACTTCAGATCATTGTAATCACATGGATAGAATCGTACTTTGTGGAAGACGAGACAAAGACCCTGGGCATTTTTTTAAAAGCACTCATTGCTTTTTCCCAGGTTGCGATGGAGTTTTGTATATCTAGCATGGATCCACATTTTTATGGTCGTGGCTATGCTCAAATTTGCGTCTGTATGACATAGATATACGTTGTATGTCTGGTAGCTATGTCCAAGTTTGAGTCGTCTATCACATCGATCTACACTGTATTCTAGTATCCATGCTTGTTTATTCCACTCATGGATCTGCCTTGTATTGGTCTGCAGCTATGAGTTTGGTTACTTGTGTCTATGAGTCAACATACTGATGTACTACAGATGCCTACTTGACTGCATACTCTGATCGAGATAACATATTCATATCCTAACGACAACTTGTTCTCAAAGCTCTTGTTTATCGTATCCCTCTAAGACTCATGCTTTGGGGGGCATCCTATTATACCAAAATCATGTCACCATCATGTGATAATACATTTGACATACCTACTTGCCCTGAATATCAGCTTCTGGAGTGGAAACTAAATGGTTTTTCATCAATCTGTCATGCAAATTCCCAGCACCACGCATGCCCCATTATCCAGGAGCAGTACCCCTACTCGCATCGCCTTTCATCGGTTGTCCACAAGTGGTGCCACCGCCCATTACCCTTGGTCCATAGGCGGTTATTACCATAACTGCTTTGTCATAGAAGGAGAAGCATGGTACCCTGGGTAAAAAGGGAAAAAGAGAAGTTTCTCGAGGATTCTAGATGATAAGCCTCATGTACTGCCTTATCCCTACTGCTGTGGGTTGGTTGAGCTCGAGATCCCTCATCCTAGGATCTTAGAGGCCACCTCACCCACTAATTTCTCAACCATCTCTATCCATTAAAGCCCTATGAATATGAGCTCATAGCCATGGTTGAGATAGAACATTGAAGGTATTGTTATGCTGTTGGATTGATTCTTGGCCCAAGATCATTTGGAGAGAGCATAGAGAGATAGAGTCAGAGCTTTTGGGGATGAAGAGATGGTTTCATGGAGATGCATGTCAACACTAAGGCTTGGTTGTAAACTTATTCATATTTATAATGCAAGTTGATTTTTGTCCCACATATGATGTTGTTGTTGTGATTTTGCATATATATGTTTTCTAGATTCCTTAGTCACTAGCATATATTAGTAGATCATATTCTAGTTGCTTTGATTCATTTCGTGTTGAGCTTTTCTGCAGGTACACAGGTGAACTGTCAAATCCTTGTATTCCATATATCTACAGCGTCTAGGGAGATTCTTCAACCTCTATCCTCTATTTGTTCTGGATGTGAACCATTCAGACCAGTGGAACACCTTGTTGTCCGCGGGAGGTGAAATATTCCAACTAACAAATCTCTCTAAACAAACAAGGAAACGAAGAACCAATCTTTCCTATCAAGCACTGAAAAAATCAGCATGCAAAAGGAAACAAGAATCACCCCAAGCAAAGAAAGACTCAAAACAACATGGATCACACATGAATTCCAAGTCCAAAACAAACCAAAGCCTACACATGAAAATGAAATGTATATTTCCAATTCCAATGAATAATATCTATAGAAAAGAGCAAGAGGTTTCAAGCAAATAAAATAATGCAAAATCTAATGCAATAAACATAAACTCTCTTTGAATGCAAATGGAATATAACAATCAAAACGACTGCAGAATACACAATTCATGGCCCCTCCCGGCCGTGAGGGAGCATAGTTTACACTTTTGGTTTCAAGCTTGCATAAAAATGAAACCATGTATAGAGCATAGTTTACTTTCGGTTTCAAGCTCGTTAAAAAATAAAACCACTCCTTAAGCATAGTTTATGCTTTTGGTTTCAAGCTTGAATAAAAATGAAACCATGTCAAGAGCATAGTTTACCCCTTGGTTTCAAGCTCATTAAAAAATAAAACCACTCCTCAAACATAGTTTACCCTTTTGGCTTCAAGCTTGCATAAAAATGAAACCATGTCTTGAGCAAAGTTCCCATTCTATGTCAAGCTCGTTAAAAAATGAAATAGCACCTGACCATCATGTCAGTTTTCAAGCTTGCATAAAAATGAAATCATTCTTGAGCATAGTTCATTTTCTATTTCGAGCTCGTTAAAAAATGAAGTAGGTTTCCTTAAGCATAGTTTACCTTTTGGTTTCAAGCTTTCATAAGAATGAAATCATGTTCCAAGCATAGTTACCTTCCGTTTCGAGCTTGTGTAAAAAATGAAACAGATCCCCTTCCCTTGAGTCGAGTCTTCACTTTAGTGTTAGAACTTGAACCTTCTTTTCGCCTGCCCGATTCTCGTTCTTCCTACCCCCTGGTGAACATTTTCACATTAGTAACCAGGTTTTTAGGTTGGGTATGGAAGAAGAATCATTAAATGAAACGAATCTTGGGGGCATGTCGAGCCCCTAGCAACCACGCTAGGGGTAGGATTCGCTAGCAATCATGCTGGGGGAAAGATTCCAACTTCTGTATATCATGTTAATGGGATTTTTCAAGCATAGTTTACCCATTGGTTTCAAGCTTGCGTAAAAATGAAACCAATCCCTAAGCATTCTTTCAACTGATCTTCGAGCTCGTTAAAAACAGTAAGATGGTGTTGAGCTTACTTTTCATTTTTCGTGCTCTGGTTAAAACATGAAAAGTGGTTTGAGCTTAGTTTATTGCTTTTTTGTGCTCTGGATTCAAACATGAAAAATTCTAATGGAGTCCTCTTTAAACTTTTTTTAGGCTCCTTAAATACAAAAAGATTGTCGAGTACTTGTCTTCTTCATACTTGTAAAAGCATTTGAAGAGTCATCCTTCCAACGGTAGGTTATCTCTTTTTTGGTTCAGATTGGAATATTTAGAAAAAAGGAACACTCCAGCCAATCATGACTGGAAGAGTTCTCTAAGGTATGATTTTACACTTTTTGGGGCCTTAGAGACTAAATCATACGAAAAAGGACCCCTTTGGATTCTTCTTCCGTATTCGTTCAGACTCTCTAAACATGAACGACACCAATTTTTCTTTCAGTGGACTCGTTAAATCAAACATTGAGAGACCCGTTTTGCGATCGAACCCCTCCTCTCTCAAGTTCGTAAAACATATGAGTCTGGACTTATCTTCCAAAAAGCTATATCAATTGTTTGTTACCCTCTTTAAACTCGTAAAACCGAATAGAGGCACTCATCGATCATGATGGGGGAAATGGGAAGGGAATCATCTTGGAAATAATGGCAGTTGTTTGTCATTACCTTTTGAACATGGCACTTGTCTGCACAATCATGTCAGTCAATTGGGTATTCAGCTGATCTATGTGACGATCCACTTTCATGAGTCATGTCAATCCTTTGAGTCTTTCAAAAGAATGCATTGTCCACTGTCACATTGTGTATCTGTCCTATCTAGTCATGTTGCCAAGTCTTTTTATCATGCCGCCCGATGTTCAAAGGGGATTTGAAGAATTCTTACCTCTACAGTCTACACAGTCTTTGTGTCAGTATCTTTGAGTCAGTAATATGGTTACTACATTTACATCATTCCAGAACTATGTTCCGAGTTTCGTGTCATCGATGTGGGACTCATCATGGCCCTCCTTCGACGAGACTATTCCCGTCGACATCAGCTCATCATCTGGGAAATAGTCTTAGAAACAATATTTGGTACCTTGAGATCTACATGCCTTAATGATAGATTTTCTTGCTCTCAACATAGATTAACATCATTGACCTTTGATTGATAGAATCGACTGGGTGTTCGACATCAGGAAATCTATTCACACTCAGTAGATTGTACTAGGGTACCTTGGTAATCACTAGCATTAAGGGTGATTTCCCTCGCACTTGTTAACGGTTCAGATCATTGACCGGTAATCAAGTGGTTTCTACCATGTTCGAATTCAGATCATTGTAATCACATGGATAGAATCGTACTTTGTGGAAGACGAGATGAAGACCCTGGGCATTTATTTAAAGCGCTCATTACTTTTCCCCAGGTTGCAATGGAGTTTTGTATATCTAGCATGGATCCACATTTGTATGGTCGTGGCTATGCTCAAATTTGCATATGTATGACATAGATCTACGCTGTATGTCTAGTAGCTATGTCCAAGTTTGAGTCTTCTATCACATGGATCTACGCTGTATTCTAGTAGCCATGCTTGTTTGTTCCACTCATGGATCTGCCTTGTATTGGTCTGCAGCTATGAGTTTGGTTACTTTTGTCTATGAGTCAACATACTGAAGTACTACAGATGCCTACTTGACTGCATACTCCGATCGAACCAACATTTTCATCTCCTGGCAATGACTTGTTCTCAAAGCTCTCGTTTATCATATCCCTTTAAGACTCATGCTTTGGGGGGCATCCTGTTATACCAAAATCCTATCACCATCATGTGATAAGACATATGACATACCTACTTGCCCTGAATCCCAGCTTCTGGAGTGGAAACTAAATGGTTTTTCATCAATATTTCATGCAAATTCCTAGCACCGCGCATGCCCCATTATCCAGGAGCGGTACCCCTGCTCGCACCGCCTTTCATCGGTTGTCCACAAGAGGTGCCACCACCCATTTCCCTTGGTCCATAGGCGGTTATTACCAAAACCGCTTTGTCATAGAAGGAGAAGCACGATACCCTGGGTAAAAAGGGAAAAAGAGAAGTTTCTCAAGGCTTCTAGATGATAAGCCTCGTGTACTGCCTTATCCCTACTACTGTGGGTTGGTTGAGCTTGAGACCCCTCATCCTAGGATATTAGAGGCCACCTCACCCACTAATTTCTTAACCATCTATATCCATTAAAGCCATATAAATATGAGCTCATAGATATGGTTGAGGAGGGAACATTGAAGGTATTGTTATGCTGTTGGATTGACTCTTGTCCCAAGATCATTTGGAGAGAGCATAGAGAGCTAGAGTCATATCTTTTGGGGATGAAGAGCTGGTTTCATGGAGATGCATGTCAACACTAAGGCTTGGTTGTAAACTTCTTCATATTTCTAATGCAACTTTATTTATCACTCACATATGATGTTGTTGTTGTGATTTCACATATATGTTGCTAGATTCCTTAGTCACTAGCATAGATTAGTAGATCATATTCTGGTTGCTTTGATCTGTTTCGTGTTGAGCTTTTTTGCAGGTACACAGGTGAACTATCAAAGCCTTGTATTCCAGATATCTACAGCATCTAGGGAGAGTCTTCAACCTCTGTCCTCTATTTGTTCTGGATCTGAACCATTCAGACCAGTGGAACACCTTGCTGTCTGCAGGAGGTGAAATATTCCATCTAACATGGTAGTCTCAAACCTCTCCTAGGTGAGACATACCTACTTCATTTGGGAGCTCACATATCCTACCCTTGTTTTCTTGCAATTTGGATTTACATTTTATGGGTGTATGCTCTGTGCACGCTAGTTTTCCTAGGGTTTGCGTAACTAGATTGACTCTTTTCATTTTTTGAGTCATTGTGGATTCGGGTGCGGCACTTCGTCATTCTCGTTGTTTAGTAGGACTTCTGCCTTCCATGTCTCCTCCTCCTTTGGGATAGAGAAACAGAAAGTCCAGGTGTACTACTTCTCACTTTGATTCGCACACTATGGGAGATCATGAGGATGAGATTCCAGAGATGTCTTCTCCACCTCATGAGGTTGGGGATGAATATCCTACTCCCGTGTATGATCCTTCATCGGAAATACCTTCACATTCTGGTTATGATCTCTCATTCACAGGTCGCAGGTATTGGTTACCAGGCGACAAGACTCAATATGAACCTACAAGCAATAGTCATGTTTGTTATGGCATGTCTAATATCCCTACATCCGACCCGGTACATCATGTCGAGTTGGAAGTTGAACCTAGCACTACGTCTGGGGGCACTCCTATTCCTTTCCATGCAGAGAGATTTGGGAGTGCTAGTCACATTGCAACTTCCATCCCAGCAGAGGAAGCATCCTCACATGTCTGTCCTAGACCTAGTGTTAGTAATCATATGTGGATACCAGAACCAAGACGAGTGACCATTGGGAACACCACTTACATCCCTTTACATGTCCCTTCATCCTCGAACCCTACTCCTTCGAATGTGTTTTTGACAACCCTTCCTCCCCCTCATTCACGTGGTCCTTCGGTATGGAATATCGCTACTATCCATGTTTGTACTAAAACTACTCATGCGGTAGTATCTCAGAGTCAAGTACCTCCTGTTGTGTCGAGAGGCCATATCCCTGTTTCTGGATCGTCTTATGGTCCATCTCAAGCAGTTCCACATATCCCTAACTATGGACATTCTCATGGGACATCCCATGGGACACCTTATGGAGCTTCTCATGGACAGTCTTATGGACCATAGTATGGACAGAACTATCAACCCTATGGGTACGGGTATCAACAACCTACTTACTCTTCCAATTATGGCTTTTTAGCACCGCATAATCAAGGTACCCCACATCACAATGATTCCATGCATCCCTATATGGGTCAAATGGGAGGAGGTTATTATGGCCAAGGCCATGGTATTTATAGCAATCAGCCTTACATGAACCAAAACTATCAAGAAGTGTGGCATAAACCGACTCAACCTAGGCTCCCTTTCCTTGCAACATTGAAATTACCTAACTTATCGAGACTTATAAATGATCTGGTATCTCATGACCCAGCCTGGCCGGCCGTCCCTAACAAGATTCCTTCAGACATTCCCAAGTTCGAGGGTAAAGATGTAGAAGATCCTAGTGACCATGTCACTACTTTTCACCTTTGGTGCTCTTTCAATTCCTTACATGACGATTCAATCCATTTGAGGCTATTTCAACACACACTCACTAGGCCTGCAGCAAAATGGTATATAGAGTTACCAAGGGGGGCATACTTTTTATTTGATGACCTTCCCATGACTTTCCTCAATCAATTTCATCTACCCATACGTTATGATGTTGGTACTAAACTCTTGTCAACATTTCGACAAGACAAAGCCACACATATCTCGGATCATATTCAAGAGTGCCATAGACGAAAGCGGTTGATTAAATCCTTTATACCACCGGAATTTCTCCTTGAGTGGTTCCTCAATTCATTGTTACCTTACATCGCGAAGGATGTTTCTACATCCAGAGTCCAAAACAAGGAACAAGCAATATTTAGGGCACAAGAGTTGGATTTGATCTACGCTCAATCCAGACTTTTGTATGAGATTATACCTAATGCTCCACGATCTAGTTTTGATCCCAACATCACACCTGGGCCACATGTTGATGGCATTGTGGGTTGTACAAGTACCAAACCTGTGGATTCGGTTGTGAAACAAGTGAGCCAATTGTCAATTAATCAATCCATGTCGGGTCAATCCATAGCTTCGTCTCAACCTACCTAATCGGCAAGCGTACTTTCCATGCAATCGTCAGACCAGAAGGGCAACCAGTAGTCTGGAAGGAATAAGAAAAAAGGGAAAAATAATTGTAAGGGTGGGAATAAGAATGAAAATGCTAATTATAATGACAAGAATGCTTATAATGTTGGGGGGGGAAAGCATACTAAACGTAAGGTAAAGTTTCCTTGCAAGTTATGTAAGGAGGACCACCTCACTCACTTGTTCCCTCATATGGAAGATGCCTCGAGGTTCATAGCGCAGGGCCTAGCCGTGCTAACTAATCCTTTACCCAACAATCAAAGTATGAACTTGAGGACCATTGATCCTCTTTGTGCAACAGGCAGAGATCAAAATCCATCAAAGGCCAATACTAGTCATGGTTGCATCAACATGGTGCGCGCTACTAAGGTTGTGACTCGTGCGAAGGATTATGGTTCGTCACAACCGAACCTTGGAAACTAATCCGCTCCACCCAAGAGTCCTTTGCGTATAAAAAAACCTATGGATAAACCTAAAGTTGCACCTCGCATTCCTACGGGAGTCCTAAAGCGTTCAGGGCACAATCCTAATGCCCGAGCCACCCAAAACTATTTCGTTGTCGAGGATTTGGGCCAAACTCCTTGTGCGATGTCCGCGCTTGAAGTACTTCAGACTTGTCCTTCGTAGAGGAGAGCCTTACTTTATGCTCTTGGGGTTAATGATGATAAATCTTATTCCATTATCAAATTTGAAACCATGGGAATACAGCCTCACTTTCCTTACTACGTGTCTCTTCTGATTCATGTAGAGTGTCTTAATATGACCTTCAAATGCACTGTTATTGATGAAGACACTGCTGCTTCCATGATGTCTTTGTCATGTTGGAATGGTTTGGGTTCTCCCGATTTATCTCAATCTGCTACTATGTTGACAGATTTTGATGGTATATCATTTCGGTCGCATGGGATTCTTCCTTCTCTTAAGGTACAATTGGGAGGGAATACCGTCACGATCGAGGTTGAGGTGGTTGATGCGCCCCTTGACTACAATATTTTGCTAGTCCAGAATTGGATGTATAGTATGCAAGCCATAGCCTCTTCTCTCTTTCGAGTGGTATGCTTTCCATTTAATGGGAAGATCGTTACAATTGATTAAACGTCATTCCGTAATCCGAGTGCTAATGCATCATCGGGAACTTCTATCCCGATTATCGATCATTCTTATCCAGAAATTGGGAGTGTGGGTGTGGGTATGTATCCATCTCTTATGGGAACCTTTAGTTGTCCTGCACACGTCCTTATGATCGGATCTAGTTTTGGTGGGGCTTCATCCTCGTTGAATTCGGTGTCTTTTCATACTACCCATATGGAAGATCCTTGGATTCTTCCTTCACTGAGTCCTTCGATTGGACCTATCGAAATGGATGTGCCATTTCCTGCAACGATGGTAGCATATCAAGCAAAACTTGATCAAGTTGCAGAGCCTAGTCCTTCCTCTTCACGGACGAAGGAGGAGGACCTGTATGTGCTGCCTGCATTGGTAGTTGAGTCCTCTCACGCACATGATTTCCTCAACGATGTTTTTCCATTGGATGAAGACATTATTGAGGCCATGTCTGGGGTTGAGCCACCTTAAGAAGAATTACATCATCGATCATATTTTCTTCCTGAACTCGACCATATGGAGCGTGATGACTTTAGGGAGATTCTTAGCGAGAATATTGGTAGTCCAGTGGTTCCATTCAACCCTCCTAGTCAAATGGTCGATGGGAACATGGTGAATTTATCACCTATTATTCCTATCAATATTTCTTGAGATCCTGGTGTTATACCTAAATACTGTCACCATCATGTGATAAGACCCTTAACTTCCATGTTTGCCCTTAATCCCAACACTTAGAGTGGAAACTTGCTCTGTTTGTCAATTCTACTTGAAAAAACCTAGCACTGCGCTTGCCTTGTGGCTAATGAGCGGTACCTTGCTCAGCACCACCTGTATCCTGTTTTAGAGAAGCGGTGCCACCGCCTATGGTATTTGGTATTAAAGCGGTTCTCATCTAAACCACTCTGTAATAAGGGAACAAAAGCGGTACCCTGGGTAAAATGGGAAAAGAGAGAAGTTTCTCGAGGCTGCTAGAACTTGAGCCTCGTGTCCTCCCTTATTTCTATCATTATGGGTTAGTTTTAGCTTGAGATCCCCCTTGATAGGATCTTGGAGCCACCTCACCCACCATTCTCTCAACTATCTTAGAGCCACCTCACCCACCATTCTCTCAACTATCCCTATCCATTGAGCCTTATAAATACAAGCTCATATCCATAGTTGAGGGGGAGAACTATAGAGGTATTGTTATGTTGTTGGATTGACTACCTAGTCCAAATCATTGGAGAGCATACAGAGCAAAGTTGGAGCATATGGGGATGAAGTGTTTGTCTCGTGGAGGGGCTTGTCGACACTAAGGAAATGGTTGTAATGTTCTCCATGCATTCTTAATGCAAAGCTGATTTCCATCCCACATTACTGTTGTTTTGATTTCACATGTACATGTTGTTAGATTCCTTAGTCACTAGCATGGATAAGTAGATGATTTTCTAGTAGCTTTGATGTGATTGTATGTTTGATATGTTTGCAGGCACATAGGTTCACAATCGAAGCAGTATTCTAGGTGTCTATAGCATTCAAGGAAGGTATTCATCCTTTGTCGTTCACTCATTTGTTCTGGATCTGAACCATTCAGACCAGAGGAACAGCTTCTGTCCGCAGAAGGTGCAATATTCCTGATAACACCTGGCAAAGTTGAGAACCTCTACATTGGGACGAGTTGTTTCCCTGATGAGATCAAGGAGTATACCAAGCTATTTAAATAGTTTTGTGACATATTTGCTTGGTCATATGAGGAAATTCCAGCTATTGACCCTCGTATTGTCGAACATAAGATTAAGACCTATCCGAATGCAAAGCCGGTTCGACAATGTTTGCGTACGGTGAATCCTAGAAAAGCACCCGCCATTAAGGCTGAGATAGGGAAACTGTTAAAAGCCAGTTTTATCTATCCCGTTCCCTTGACGGAGTGGGTTTCAAATCTAGTTCCGGTTGATAAGCAGTAGGGAGAGATCCGTATATGCACTGATTTCCGTGATTTAAATCATGCTTTTCCTAAGGATAATTTTCCCACACCATTTATTGATCATATTTTGGATGAGTGCGTAGGAAGAGAGGTATTCTCCTTCATGGATGATTTTTCCGGATATAATCAGATTCAGATCAAACTCGAGGATCAACATAAGACTGCATTTATTTGTCCTTGGGGTACTTTTGCATATCGGAAGATGCCTTTTGGCCTTAAAAACGCCGGAGCTACATTTCAGTGGGATATGACCTTAATTTTTCATGATCTCAAAATGATTATCGAATTTTATTTGGATGACCTTGATGCTCACTCTCGTTTGAGAGTGCACCATCCATACCATTTGAGGTTAGTGTTCAAAATATGCTGCCGTTACCAGGTTCGGTTAAATCCTCACAAGTGCATATTTTGCATGATTGTTGGTCGCTTACTGGGGTTCATCGTATCCAGGGAGGGTATAAGAGTTGATCCCTTAAAGGTTGAGCCAATACTTCAATTGTCTCCCCCATGTAATATTAGACACCTGCAGTGTCTACAAGGCATGGAAAATTTCTTGCGGAGATTCATGGTTAATTTTGCCAACTTGACTAAAGGCTTTAAGTGTCTTTTAAATAAGGACACTCCCTTTTCCTGGGATGAACAAACCCAGGAGTCCTTTGATGCTCTTAAGCAAGCCTTAGCATCGGCCCCCGTGCTTAGTCCACCTGACTATAGCCATGATTTCTTGATTTATGTGGTCGCGTCCATGGAGACGGTTGGTATGGTTTTGGTTTAGGAGTGTGAGGAGCTCCACAAGCATGTCATATATTATTTGAGCTGAAATCTTATTGATGCAGAAATCCTTTATTCCCATGTGGAGAAGCTTGCCTTGGCCACCATTCATGCGGTTCAGAGATTGAGACATTACATTCTCCTTCGCCGAACCTTGGTTGTAGCTCATATCAATCTGTTTCAGTTCGTCCTGACTAGAAGGATGATTGAGGGAAAATATATTAAATGGATTGTTATTTTGCAAGAGTTCGATCTCGAATTCGTTTCGGAAAAATCAAAGAAATCGTTGATCTTTGCGGAGATCATATCTAATTTTCCAAGTTTGGAGGAGGAAGAGGTTTATGAGGATACATTTGTCGATGAGCATATTTTCCTTATCTCAACTTTGGACCTGTGGTACGGGGATATCATTGTATATTTGCAAATGTTGAAGGTCCCTACTCACCTTTCACAGGATGAGCGATGATGATTACGTCATGTAGCTAAGAACTAACTTATAGTGGATAACACTTTGTACCTCCGTGGGGTAGATTCCATTTTACGTCATTTTTTAACCCATGATGAGGCTGAGGTTGTGCTAAATGATTGCCATGGAGGAGCGTTTGGTGGTCATTTATCTGGGCTTTCTACAGCCCAAAAAATATTGAGAGCAGGATATTTTTGGCCGTCGATCTTCAAAGATTGTGTTAATGCAGTCAAGAAGTGTCACCCTTGCCAGGTGTTTGCATGCAATATGCGCTCGCATCCAGCCCCATTACATCCTATTGTCACCATTGGTCCCTTCACCAAGTGGGGGCTTGAATTTATGGATTGCAACCTAGCTTCGGCTCGGGGGGCATCATCACATTATAGTGGCTGTCGATTATTTCATGAAATGGGCAGAGGCTATGCCCACAGTTAAATCTGACGGTGAGATAGCCACGCATTTCATTTTCAACCAAATTATTACTTGGTTCAGCATTCTGAAAGAACCTGTCACTGACCATGGTAGGCACTTTTAGAATAAAATTATGGAAGAGTTGGCTTCAAATTTAGGGTATAAGCAGGAGCACTCATCTTCTTATTACCCTCAAGGGAATGGACAGGTTGAAGCAGTGAATAAATCACTTAATTCCATTCTCCAACGAACCATCGTACAAAGCAAGATGAATTGTCATATCATGTTATATCTTGCTTTGTGGGCCTATAGAACCGTGGTTAATACTACCACCGGTTTCTCTCCATATCGGCTTGTACATGGGGTGGAATTTTTCTTGCCGGTTGAATGCAAAATCCCCTCTCTGAAGCTAGATATAGAGCTTTTACCAGATGAGCAGTGTTGAGATGCCTTAGCGGCTCTAGAGGTCAATAAGCATCGCGTTAAGGTCCAATATGACAAGTCTGTCCATCCGAGGAAGTTTAGTGAAGGTGATTTGGTCCTTTTGTGGGATCAAGCTAAAGAACCATTGGGGGCAAGGAAGTTTAATCGCATGTGGCATGGTCCTTATGTGGTGAAATGTGTGTTAGAGAAGGGCTCCTATGAGCTAGTGGATTATGAAGGGATAGCCTTAGCGGAGCCTAGAAATGGGCTCTATCTTAAAAAATACTATGCATGATCTTCAGCCAGGACTGATTGTTGTATATTATTGTACAGTTTTTTGAATTTCATAGTTAGGTTTTCTTATGATGATTAGGTTTGTTGATTAGCTTCAGTTTCTTATGGCAGATGTCGTCGAAGTCTTCCGTTTACATAGGATTCACTAATGGTGCTAGCCGTCACACTCAAAACTCAGCTTCAGCTGCTTGGGTGATTTATACTCCTACGGGTCAAGTATTGTCTTCAAGAGGAGTATTTTTACAGCCTTCTTTGAACAATGTTGTTGAATATAGAGTCATTATTGAGTTATTGCAGGATTCCATTTCACATGGTGTTCCCTCTCTTGAGGTACGTCTTGATTCACAGTTAGTGGTTTCACAGCTTAATGGCTCGTATCGTATTAGGGATCTGATATTATTACAAAGATTCTTACGTGTGAGATTGCTAGAACGACAATTTGAGAATATAACATACATCCATTTTCCAAGAATTTTTAATCAAGTTGCTGACTCATATGCTAACTATGTGTTAGATTGGAATTTGTTTCATAGACCATAAGCATATCACAAACATATATTTTTGCACACATGTAAATAAATAAAATAAATCATCATAAAAAAAAATTCATTAACATCCAAAAAGTGACATCATATTACATAAGTGTCATAATACAAAATTGGGGCTTCCAAGCCACCAAAATATAATACACGGTCATACAAAAGGAATACTCTCATGTCTCTAAGCCTGAGGAGGAGGGGGGTTCTGATCATGGTAGCACACTACCGCTCTAGCTATTCGTCAGAATAATCAAACCCATACCCATGGTACACCAACCACCTGGTGCTACATGGCCTCAGGCAAGTCCTCGACTTGCGCCATGGATACCCTATGCATCAGGCATATGAAGTTTTTGTGAATGCTTTGGAGCGTCCACTCCACATCCGCACCCATGATATCATCTCCTCTTCCCCTCCGTCGATGAGGAGGGAAACCATCCAGTCGTTGTGGTCCAACATCTGCATACACATGACATATTGTCACTATGTTTCGTCACACCAAAACATGTCTTTTGAGTCAATATATCAAAAAACACAAAAAAAATAATAATTCAAAAAACTTTAAAAGTGGGTTTGGGATTCATTACCTATGTCACCATATGCCACTCCTGATGGTAGGGGCATGTCTAGATCTCCACGGAAGTCTATGCCTACACATGGGTAGTCATTGATGGCAATGATCTGCCTCCTCCACCATGGAAAGAAGTCTACTAGGTAGGGGTTAGTCACCCTACCTCCGCCCAGTCTATGCATAACATTTTCCCAATGTCGTTGGGCCCGATCTCAAACTCCATGTGAAGGAATGTCCACTCTAGGGATTAGCCCTGGTACATGCTTAAAGAAGAACATGCTCAGTATGCTGTCAAAACCAAATTTTCACACCCTACCCATCTTGTAATCACTGAGTTGTTGCTTCATGTTGCTCAATAGTGCAGTGCTCCAGTCATACACTGTGGGTCTCATACACTCCACCGCATAAAACATCAGTGGCCAAGAGGCCTGGTGGATTGAAGCTAATCCGGCTATCCTGCCTAATGCCAATAGTATTCCCTTCAGTTCCAGAACCTAGATATATTTTGTCAGGATTTGACTCCCAACCTTTTCCATGTCTGGAAAGCAGTACACCGCAATGTACTCATCAATAGTCAATCCACCTCCTGGCCTGCGAGATCGGAGATTTACCACCTCTCCTCGTCAAGATAAACCAGTGATAAAGTATATGTCCTCAACTTCTATGCTGAGCGACATCCTGTCAATATGAAAATTATCAGAGTCTGGATCCCAGTAATCCACTAGCATCTGGAGGAGTCTTGGTTTGGCCCTCAGGCTGCCAAGACACCAAAACTTATACAAACCACATGCTCGTAAAGCTTGTTGACCCATTAGATCACCTTGCATGGACACTTCCTGTAACACCCTGGTTTTAACCCCGATGCATTAAATATACATGATACATATATATATTGTAAATAATCATGGTGCGGAGCTAAAGGAAAAAGACCCACCATCGATTTGGTTATGTTATGTTTCAGTGATTGGAATTGTCACCGATGGTATATCGGATATACAGAAAATATTAAGTTGTGGCATCATGTAACTATGCATCTTAATTAAATAGCCCCAACCAGCTATGTCGATGCAACTATATTGAATAAGGCATGGTTTCCTAAGGATAAAGGGCGGAATTGTTAAACCTGAACCCCATGGGGAGAAAATCCATGTGTCAGCCACCCAGTTAATACTCCTTTTGTTAGTTGGAGGCAGTTATTACTGGGAAGTGGTGAGTGGCAGGATTCTCAGTCTTTTCCACATGCCCACTCCACCAGCCGTCTCTCCACCTTCACGTGGGTAATAGAAACACCACTACGCCACTATCTCGTCCATTTTGTTCACCTTATCACGCGCAAGGGGTTCGGATGGTATTCCTCATGCAGAGATGAGATAAAAGGATTAATATTATGTGTGGGGGGGTTCTCTCTCCCTTCTTTCACCGGATTTCTGGTCTATGGATGCGTCTTTCCCTCCCACTCACACATAGGGTCTGTCTCTTTTCCGATTGAGGAACTGTGAAATGTTTCGCAGGTTGTTGTGAGTACCTATGTGGTGTTGGCTACTTTTTCCTTCACGTACAGGTTGGGAGTATGTTTTCTTCACCATTGTAGTCTGTGTAAGTTTTCCCGGGGCTTCATTATTGATCATGGACTGTGGTTTCCTCACTGATCATGGGCTGTGGCCTCATCCACATCTTGTTGATTGTATTCTCGTTACAGTGGGTATCTGCTGTAGGTTGTTGTGAATTCGTTTTGGCCACGATAGGGCCAAGAATGAATCAGGGATTTTCTTCCCCTGTCCAAGCTGTGAAGTGCTTGTTTTGTTGCATGAATGCAATGGTTGGTCTTTGGACTGCATTGGAGTGGTGATGAGGGCATGATTTTCTTGACAATCCTGGTGTGTTTGGGAACCACACAGACAAAGCTAGAGGGATGGCATTCTTCTCCACCACCCCTGAATAGCATTGGAAGGGAATTCAGGGCCAGAGGGACTATGTAGCAGAGAAAGGACCGATTTCCTTGTGTTGGGTGTGTGTGGGTGTTCTAGAAGTCATGCTAGTTCTGGTGTAGGTGTCCTTAGCTCTTCAATGAGCTCACCAGCTTAGAATTTAGCCTTTCCTAGCTCCTGGATGGCCTGATAAACCCAATCTGTGTTGGCTTGGCTGATCTGTTGTTCACTTGATAAACCCAGCTATGTTAGCTTGGCTGAACTGTGTATCCTTATTGGTTTGTTATCATTGGCTATGTTTAAGCCTGCTAGTTCCTTATTTCTTGGGGAATCATGCCCGGCTCGAGGGTGGCAGTGTTGCTGAGAGATTAATGAGAATGTTGGGCTATGGTTGGGTGGAACGTTGCAGTGACGTAGCTGGTTGTGGGACAGTTCTCATAAGATAAGTATTCTTATATATTCTAATTCTGTAATATGTTTACTGTTAATGAATTATGATGAACATGTATATGAATGAATGTTGTTTTGCTTCCGCTGAATATATGTGTGATTATGCATCTTAGTATGTTTTATGTTTTTAATAATTTTGTTTCAGCATGATATGTATGTATGTTCATGTTCATGGGGCTATTTTCCAAGATGTTTGGTGTTTGGTAGCATCCTCTTCGTCGGTCGGAGGGTCGGGGACATTACAGTGTGGTATTAGAGCCAACGTTGCAGCATGGGCCTGAATGGGCCATGAAAGATCAGCTAGCAGAGGCAGGTTTCCTTCTGCCCAGCAGAGATCAGAAATTTATGACAGAACACTTTCACAAAAAAAATTCTAAGTCTTAGGCCATCGGCTCATCGGAGGACTAAGTGGGAACATCCTCCGATACAGCGGAATGCTTAGTCGGAAGACTACCCGATGAGAGACCGGCGGAAGGAAATTCATGAAATTTTTCTAAGTGTAAGACTATTGGCTCATCAGAGGACTTAGTGGGAATCCCACCCGATGCAGTGGACAGATTAGTCTGAAGAACCTCTGATGCATACCCCGGCGGCGGCGAAATTAGTTAGCCGGATCGGTGACATTTAGTTGATTTCATCGTCGATGGTTAGAAGATGGAATCGTCGATGAACTACAACATAAGAATAAGTGGGATTACTACCTGTCATTGTGGCTGCCCAAAGGACTATCCTTCCGATGAATAGAGTCCCCAACCATCGATGCTGCAGCAGATAGTTGTTCCGATAGCCGATGCGATGGAAGACAAAGCAAAAAATTTCTGAAATTTTTCTAAGGCACTGGATCATCAGCGATCGAAAAAGTTTAGCTTTTGGGATCGTCGATGACTAGAAGATGGGATCTTCGATGAATAGAGGATGAAGCTATCAAGGTCTAGTGAAGTGGATCAATGATTATTAGTTGAAGGAAGAGCCGCAGTTTCGGTCAAGATCTCCTGAAGAGCGCCGAAACATCGGTGAAACTTAGTTGAAGGAAGAGCCGATGTAAAGAAGAAATTTCTTTCAAAATTTATTTAAGTATCGAACCCATCGGTGATCGGTGGAATATAGATGATTGGAGCACTGATCAGCAGATGTTAGTTCATGAAACCATCGATCAGAAAAAGTTAAAGGTTTGTAAACCGTCGTTGTGGCAGTCTAAGGGACTATTCACCCGATCAATAGTGCATCTGATCGTCGATGCACAGTGGTTAGTCCTTCTGACGGTCGATGGAGTATTAAGGTGTGCGGAACCCATAGTAGGATCGTTTCCCACTATTGTGGCTTCCTAGAAGACTAACCGCCCGACGCCGTAGTAGTTAGTGCTTCCAACTGCAGATCGAAAGATTATAGTTGAAGAGACCGTCGATCGAAAAATATTAACGGTTGGTGAACCTGCCGTTGCAGAAGCCTAGAAAACTAGTCGTTCAATGAGTAGAGGATTCGATCACCAATAAATGGCTCAGAGGCTTAGACGACTAAAGATCCAAAACAGCGGAAAACGTTAGCTGTTTGACCATCGATGAACAGTCCTTGGCATTACCGATGCAGATTGGAAGCTTAGACCACTACAGGTCCGACACACCGGAAGGATATAGGTGATCAAACCGCCGATGGGTAGCGGAGGAAATTAGACGTTTTGATTGCCAAAACATCAGAAATTTTGTTGGGAAGAGACCCGATAGGGAGAAATAAAATTTGGGGTTTCAAGTGGATTTTTCAGGCAGTTTTCAACTATTTTTCAGTGGAGTTTCAGTAGACTGTCAGTGGATTACAGGGCTGAACAAGAAGAAGAGAACTTTTGTGTGTTTAAGCAAAACTATTATTTTATGATTTTCCAGGAGAAGGTAAGTAGTTCTATTTTTATCAAGGTATGTATCTAATGGTTTTCTATCTAACACGTTTGCAGAATCATAGTTGCCTTCAAGGGCAGTATTTCAAAATTTACAGTGGGTAGGTAAGTGGTGGTTCGGTTATGAGAACCCATGATGGATATGATGCTCAGTATTCTTACGAGCGTGCGAGAGATGCCATGGGAGAAAATGTCAGTAACGGAAATGATGACATAGAGTCTAATGGAAGGAGATTCCAAGAGACACCGTCAAATGTTGTAGCCACCATTAGAAGCTTGATTAAATCCCAAGAAGAGTAGCATCAGTTGAATGCTTCCATGTTGCAGAGTTTGACAGACTTGCAAAGAAAGATAGACTCTGGTCGAGGTATAGCAAGACCAGAAGGTAGTAAGAGCAACACCAGGAGAAGGAGAAGGACTTCTAGTGGATCATCTGACTCTGAAGACTCTAGTGGGGATTCAAGTTCATCCTCTCATAAAAGAAAAAGAAGAAGACACCATAGGGATTGCTCTCGGGATGAATTTAAGAAGGCTAAACCTCCCACATTTGATGGTGAGGTAAAGACTGGACAAGAGGTTGAATCTTGGCTTCTTGGGATAAAGAAGTACTGTCAAGTGTAGGATTATTCAAGAAACATGAAGGCAAGAGTTTCCATATTCAATCTGAATGGAAGAGCATCCATTTGGTGGGAACACTTTAAGAAAGTAAAGAAGATCAGCAAAAGGATATTGAAGTGGAAATAGTTCAAGAAGTATTTCAAGCAGAAATACCTCTCTGACAGGTATTATGATGATAAGATTAAGGAATTCCATGAGCTGAGATTGGGACAGCAGACCATGGATGAATATGCAAATAAGTTCTTGGAATTGTTGAGGTATGTTCGGTACATCAGAGATGAAAAATTGAAATTCTAGTGGTTTCTGAGTGGATTGCCTCAGTCTTACAAAGACAGGATTGAGTTTTATGAACCTAGAACTCTTGAAGAAGCCATAAGGAAGGCTAAGTATTGCTATGAGAAAAGCAAGGGTAAACCTGAATACCATAAGGCATGGAAGGACAAGAAGAATGAGAAGTTTGACCAAAGAAAGAAAGGTTTCAAACCTTCTAGATTTAGGAATCAGCAGAAGCAGCCATCCCAAGCTGCGAGTAATCCAGTTGGAGTGACAAGTGGAAAGCCTAAAGATCCACAACAGAATATAGGTCCACTCAAATGTCAGAAATGTGAATTACCCCACTTGTGTAGATATTGTCCACTCGATAATGAAAGTGAAAGACCAGCTTATAACATTCAAGAAGCAGAAACAGTGGGACAAGTAGCAAGGGCAGTCCCTAGAATTTATGCAGCACTAGAGGACCACCAGGAAGATCACTAGTCAATCGTGGTTGAAGTTGCGGGTAAGATTGTTGAACAATCTGTTTCTATTTTTATTGACCCTGGTTCTACTCACAGTTACATCACTCCTAGAGTAGTGGAGATTTGTGCTTTTAAGAAGGTAAAGCATATAAAATCTTGGTTAGTTCAGCTAGCCACTGGGACTAAGAGAAAGGCCAGTGAAGTGGTAGAGAAATTTCCATTGGTCACGAATGGATTGATCACTTGTGTAGATCTAAATGTTCTGCCGCTTGGTTCCTATGATGTTCTCATTGGAATGGATTGGTTAGAAGCTCACAAATTAAAGCTTGACTATTACAACAAGACTTTCGAATGCATGGATTAAGAAGGAAACCCGGTAGTTGTGAAAGGTATTCCAAAGGTAATTTCAGTAAGGCAGGTTTCAGCAATGCAGTTAAAGAAGTTCTGTAGGAAAGGTTGTCAGTTGTATGCAGCTCATATTGTGGATGCATCGGAGAATGAAACTCCTAGGTTGGAAGACTATCAGGTGTTACAGGAATTCAAGGATGTCTTTCCTGATGAGATTCCAGGGCCTCCTCCAAAGAGGGACATGGATTTCACAATTGAAATTGTGTGAGGAGCGGCACCAGTGTCAAAGACACCCTACAGGATGAGTACACTGGAGATGCTAGAATTGAAGATGCAACTGCAAGAGTTGTTGGAAAAGAAGTATATCTGACCGAGTGTGTCTCCTTGGGGAGCACCAGTTCTCTTTGTAAAGAAGAAATATGGTACACCCAGATTATGTATTGATTACAGACAGTTGAAAAAGGTTACTGTGAAGAATAAATATCCTTTGCCTAGGATTGATGACCTCTTTAATCAAATGAGAGGAGAAAAGGTATTTTCTAAGATTGACTTGAGGTCTGGTTACAATCAGGTGAGAATCAAAGATGAAGACATTCATAATATCACCTTCAAAACAAGGTATGGACATTATGAGTTTGTAGTGGTACCATTTGGTCTCACAAATGCACCCGCTACATTTATGTGCCTTATGAACAGTGTCTTCAGTAGATATTTGGAAAAGTTTGTTCTTCTTTTCCTTAATAGCTTTCTTGTTTATTCTAAGAATGAGAAAAAGCATGAAGAGCATTTGAGGTTGACATCCCAATTGCTCAAGGAGCACCAGTTGTATGAAAAGCTGAGCAAGTGTGACTTCTATAGAGATAGAATTCAGTATTTGGGTCACATTATCTCAAAGGAGGGTATATCTATGGACCCTGAAAAGATTGAAGCCATTATAAATTGGCCTAATCCAAGAAATGTGACAGATGTAAGATATTTTATGGGATTTGCAGGATACTACAGGAGATTCATTGAGGGATTATCCAAAGTTGCACATGCCATCACTTCTTTGCAAAATAAGGGGATAAAGTTCGAATGGACATCGAGGTGTGAAGAAATCTTCCATAAGTTGAAGAATCTTCTCACCAGTGCACCAGTATTGAAAGTTACAGATCCGGAGAAAGATTTTGTGGTGTGTACCGATGCATGCGGATAAGGGCTGGGAGGAGTCCTTATGCAGGACAACCACATGATATGTTATGAGTCAAGAAAGCTAAAGGAGCATGAGAGGAACTATGCCACTCGTTATCTTGAGCTTGTAGCCATATTACATGCTCTCAAGATGTGGAGGCATTACTTGATGGGTAGAAGATTTGAACTAAGTACAAACCATTATGGTCTGAAGTATCTATTTGATCAACCTACTCTGAATGCTAGGCAAGCAAGATGGCTGGAGTTTTTATGTGAGTTTCATTTTGAAATCAAGAACATAAAGGGAAAATAAAATAAGGTAGTTGATGCACTCAGCAGGAAGGTGCAGGAAATGCATGTGGCATCTCTTAGTATTTGTCAATCAGATTTGAGGCAGCAGATTATTAATCATACTGCTAGAGATGAATTGTATGAACAGGTAAAAGAAAAATTGCAGCAGCAAAGTCTTGAGAAGAGGTATGAGGGATATAAATTGGAAGAATATGGACTTCTTACTTATAAAGTTAGAATTTATATTCCGAATGTAGCAGATTTGAGGAGAGTTGTTATGTATGAAATCCATCAAGCTCCGTATTCTAGCCACCCAGGATATCAGAAGACAATTGCTACCACCAGGAAGCAGTACTTTTGGCCAGGAATGAAAAAGGACATGCCTGAATACATTTCAAGGTGCATGAAATGTCAATAGGTTAAGGTTGAGCATCAACATCCAACAGGATTGTTGCAGCCTTTTCCAGTTCCAGAATAGAAATGGGAAGTAATTTCCATGGATTTTGTTACAGGATTGCCAATGTCTTGGAGACAACATGATTCCATCATGGTTGTGGTAGACAAGTTGACTAACGCAGCACATTTTATACCAGTGAAGTCTACGCATAATACTGATGACATTGCAAACATATTCATGAAGGAGATTTTCAAATTGCACGGATTGTCAAAGGCAATAGTTTCTGACAGAGATGTCAAGTTCACTTCCAATTTTTGGAAGGGGTTGTTTGCAGATTTGGGTACAAAGCTAAACTTCATCACGACATACCATCCTCAGATAGATGGGAAGACAGGAAGAGTGAATTAGGTGCTTGAATATATGCTTTGCATGTATCCAATGGACAAACCAACCAAGTGAGAAGATTACTTACACTTGGCAGAGTTTTCTTATAACAATGTGTTATCCCTAAAGTTGGACCTAGAATACGGGATCCAAGCTTAAGGAAATCTTAGTTTGAAAACAATCAAATCAAATGAAATCAAACTCACAATAAAAGTTGGTAACTAATATATTCTCATAGTACTATAGGGTATTAGGCTGATATCATATGTTTATACAGTTTTCAGGTATGAGATCATAATATCACAGATATATACAGCTGGTATATGTCACAGAGAATTGGATACAAGTATTCACAAGAAAAGCAGAGTGTATGACAGGCTGGTAAAACAGTGAGGGATGGAAAGAAAACCATAAAGATCAGATAACATAAACATACCGAACAGCATTCAATACAAAGGATTCTATGATCCTGATAACATAAAGTGAAACTATGACTGTGTATGAATAATAAAAATAACTGTTTCTTTTAACAAGAATTACAATAATGGATTATGAATGACCATATATGTAAAAGAATTATCAAAGAAACAGCTCATGTAGTACAGAAACAAATCATCATTATATTTCATTCAAAGCTAGAACCTGTTGAAGCTGCAAAGACTTTATGCTATACAAAGGTGTTTACAATTTGTCCAGCATCCTTCCCAAAAGCTGCCAACCCCACAGTCCCTTTAACGAGATCTCTACTCCTTCACAAAAGAAAGAACTCCTTCCATGATTTCGAGCCTCTGGCTGGGACCTCCACCTTTTTAAGCTCTCAGACTTACACTGACTAAATAGTTTTTAGAAACAAAACAGATTTGTTTTAGATCCTACATTCTTGCTAACTGATCCTAAGATCTTACTATGAATCATCCCTCAAATTCTCAAATGTGTACAACTGGAAAATAACCCATGATTCCAGAACTTCATTAGCTGACCAGACTTCTTATTGATATGCTTTTTCCTTATCGCTCCCCCTATAGGTGGAAGCCTCAACCAATTCATATCCAACTCCAGGATAGCGAGCCCGTAATAGCATTGGGGACAAATCATCCTTTGGATCCTGAAGTTCGGGCTCTGCCCTAGCAGCAATTACAGTCATCAACAGAACCTTGAATACAGATATCTCTGCCATGAGTTGTGTCTTTGTCTTCACCCCAAGGTCGACCTTCAAATTCAATGTTTCAGTTCTGCGCCTCGATGGATCAATGGATGACATCAGCATCGTGCTCAAATGTCCCGGAGTAACTCCTTCACCTGCAATATTTCCCTTCAGATTCAGAACTAATGACAAGCATACACGCAGGAGCTTGAGAGCATGCCTCCTGTAAAATGCATCCCCGCCAGAGTTGTTTTGCATGACAGTTGCTATGGCCAGATAAATGCACTGATCTAAAGGCACCAAAAATGATATGGTTGGCTCAAATGTCAAAATAAGCCGTAGACCATGTTCAGGGTTCTCCTTTATATTCAAGTCCAGGGTTAAAAAGAGATACTTATCAGCAGCAGGGCATTGTAATTAGAACTTGTTATCCTTTTCGATGATGACAGCTTGCATTCAAACAAAGTTAACTCCTTCAACCTTTTGTAATCTAATGAGCGCATTCTGTATTGCAGATAAATGAAGGGGGTATGAGTACAAAATAATTGATGGAAAGTTTGTCTTCCAGCAAAGTCCTCACGTTGGTTAGTCAAAAGCAAGATCTTGAGCTTGCCAGTCTTGTAGATGAAAGAAAATACAAGATTTCTTACACCACACCAGCAGGAAGGCGCACCACCAGTTGACCACCTACAACACTTTTAACATAGTAGTAACAGAAATCTGCCAATATAAAGGTCTGAACGATTTCAGACAAAAGCACCATGGATGGCCATAAGCCATGGCCAAGGGAAGTCAACAAGTAGCCATGGCTGTCCATAACCTGTAGTATCCAATGTGCACAGCTTAAGAACCTGACAACACCCAGTGCAAAGACATAATGGGCAGTAAACGGTTCAACTACCCTTGTGTTCTACATCGTCCGAAGTTGAGGAAGAACTGACACAGCTTCAAGGTATACACAAAATTCCCAAAGAATCCTGTTTACAATATAATGTGATGTTCTTGGATGAACAGCCAAAGCAAGCACAG
>LPNX011057995.1:471904-521485 GCA_001517045.1 Pseudotsuga menziesii | reverse complement strand
TGACATCTTGTAAAATCACATCTGGATTCTTCAAACGCGGAGTCGCCCAGTGAATAAATCTGTAGTCTAACTAATGCCCTGCTCCTGTTCACTGTCAAGAGCTGGATCTGATCTTTGTCATTCTTTCCCGGGGAAGATATCTTCACTCCTCCGTCCCCGGCAACGGCGCAAGAAGATGTTATCCCTAAAGTTGGACCTAAACTACGGGATCCAAGCTTAAGGAAATCTTAGTTTGAAAACAATCAAATCAAATCAAATCAAACTCACAATAAAAGTTGGTAACTAATATATTCTCATAGTACTATAGGGTATTAGGCTGATATCATATGTTTATACAGTTTTCAGGTATGAGATCATAATATCACAGATATATACAGCTGGTATATGTCACAGAGAATTGGATACAAGTATTCACAAGAAAAGCAGAGTGTATGACAGGCTGGTAAAACAGTGAGGGATGGAAAGAAAACCATAAAGATCAGATAACATAAACATACCGAACAGCATTCAATACAAAGGATTCTATGATCCTGATAACATAAAGTGAAACTATGACTGTGTATGAATAATAAAAATAACTGTTTCTTTTAACAAGAATTACAATAATGGATTATGAATGACCATATATGTAAAAGAATTATCAAAGAAACAGCTCATGTAGTACAGAAACAAATCATCATTATATTTCATTCAAAGCTAGAACCTGTTGAAGCTGCAAAGACTTTATGCTATACAAAGGTGTTTACAATTTGTCCAGCATCCTTCCCAAAAGCTGCCAACCCCACAGTCCCTTTAACGAGATCTCTACTCCTTCACAAAAGAAAGAACTCCTTCCATGATTTCGAGCCTCTGGCTGGGACCTTCACCTTTTTAAGCTCTCAGACTTACACTGACTAAATAGTTTTTAGAAACAAAACAGATTTGTTTTAGATCCTACATTCTTGCTAACTGATCCTAAGATCTTGCTATGAATCATCCCTCAAATTCTCAAATGTGTACAACTGGAAAATAACCCATGATTCCAGAACTTCATTAGCTGACTAGACTTCTTATTGATATGCTTTTTCCTTATCGCTCCCCCTATAGGTGGCAGCCTCAACCAATTCATATCCAACTCCAGGATAGCGAGCCCGTAATAGCATTGGGGACAAATCGTCCTTTGGATCCTGAAGTTCGGGCTCTGCCCTAGCAGCAATTACAGTCATCAACAGAACCTTGAATACAGATATCTCTGCCATGAGTTGTGTCTTTGTCTTCACCCCAAGGTCGACCTTCAAATTCAATGTTTCAGTTCTGCGCCTCGATGGATCAACGGATGACATCAGCATCGTGCTCAAATGTCCCGGAGTAACTCCTTCACCTGCAATATTTCCCTTCAGATTCAGAACTAATGACAAGCATACACGCAGGAGCTTGAGAGCATGCCTCCTGTAAAATGCATCCCCGCCAGAGCTGTTTTGCATGACAGTTGCTATGGCCAGATAAATGCACTGATCTAAAGGCACCAAAAATGATATGGTTGGCTCAAATGTCAAAATAAGCCGTAGACCATGTTCAGGGTTCTCCTTTATATTCAAGTCCAGGGTTAAAAACAGATACTTATCAGCAGCAGGGCATTGTAATTAGAACTTGTTATCCTTTTCGATGATGACAGCTTGCATTCAAACAAAGTTAACTCCTTCAACCTTTTGTAATCTAATGAGCGCATTCTGTATTGCAGATAAATGAAGGGGGTATGAGTACAAAATAATTGATGGAAATTTTGTCTTCCAGCAAAGTCCTCACATTGGTTAGTCAAAAGCAAGATCTTGAGCTTGCCAGTCTTGTAGATGAAAGAAAATACAAGATTTCTTACACCACACCAGCAGGAAGGCGCACCACCAGTTGACCACCTACAACACTTTTAACATAGTAGTAACAGAAATCTGCCAATATAAAGGTCTGAACGATTTCAGACAAAATCACCATGGATGGCCATAAGCCATGGCCAAGGGCAGTCAACAAGTAGCCATGGGTGTCCATAACCTGTAGTATCCAATGTGCACAGCTTAAGAACCTGACAACACCCAGTGCAAAGACATAATGGGCAGTAAACGGTTCAACTACCCTTGTGTTCTGCATCGTCCGAAGTTGAGGAAGAACTGACACAGCTTCAAGGTATACACAAAATGCCCAAAGAATCCTGTTTACAATATAATGTGATGTTCTTGGATGAACAGCCAAAGAAAGCACAGCACATGGAATGACCACATAATATATTGGAAGATTGTCCAAATCCTTCATGTAGGTTGATTTTAGTTTGTAACGGATCATATAAATAACCCATATGGTTGTTGCTAATGTTGCTAAATCAAGTAATGTGTGGATATCATACTCCATAACAAAACTGCAACATAGCCTGACTGCTAAGAATAAAGCAGTGAGCTCCTGAGATTTAAGTGACAAGCCATGAAGGAACCTCCCAAGACCATACTGACTAGTTTACTGAAGAATTCTCGCTCTGATTGACTCGGCATGACCAACCAGTAGCCTACATAAAATATGATAACTGTTTCTTTTTCCTTGAACCACCTGTATCCATCAAAACTCCATATGCTGGATGCTCTCAAATTGCTGCCAGTTTGTAAAAATCTTCCATGTAAAACATAATCCTTTGCACATACATAGGTTTTTAGTTACTGAATAGAAATTTTAATGATTTAAGGTACCTAAGGGAAACATAAGGGCTAACAATCAATCATAAAACACAAAACAAAATGAAATTTAAAACAAGACAAACCAATGCAAATCCAAAATTTGAAAATACACACTAGGAACAACCCTAGAGATAACACAATGGACAGTAGGCATCCTTGGGGTTGAGTCCGTATGAATCCTTGTATGGAAGAAGGTGTAGGACACCAATGACTTGGGATAATCTAGTGAACAGGGTTGTGCTTGGACCAAAATTTCTCAAGGAAATGGAGCAAGAGGTTGTAAAGATCAAGCAGAATCTGAAAGCAGCACATGACAAACAGAAAATCTATGCAGATAAGTATAGAGTGAACAGAGAGTTCAATGTTGGGGATCGTTTCTACCTCAGAGTGAGGGCAAGGAAGAGTTCCTTGAAGCTTAGGAGTTGTGCCAAGCTATCACCAAGATATTGTGGGCCATTTGAACTACTTGAAATAATAGGGCCAGTTGCATATAGACTTGCATTTCCTCCTAGTACTAGAGCTCATAATGTTTTGTATGTTTATTTGCTAAAGAGATATGTGCATGACCCTAACCATGTGATAAATTGGGATGTGATTCAGGTGGAACCCGAGGGAGAATTCCGAATCGAGCCAATGCGCATCCTTGACATGAAGGTCACAATGCTCCGGAACCGAGCCATAGGGCAGGTAAAGGTGAAATGGGAGCACTACGGACCTGAAGAGCCTACGTGGGAGCTGGAGGATGCCATGCGATTGGCACATCCATTTTTGTTCAATTCTGTGGAACACTGAGGCGATACCAGTGTAGAATTTTGTTCAATTTTGTAAAGCACTGAGGACAGTGCTATTGAAGGGGGAGTGGAATGTAACACCCTGGTTTTGATCCCAATGCATTAAATATACATGATACATATATATTGTAAATAATCATGGTGTGGAGCTAAAGGAAAAAGCCCCACCGTCGATTTGGTTATGTTATGTTTCAGTGATTGTAATTGTCACCGATGGTATATCGTACATATGGCACATATTAAGTTGTGGCATCATGTAACTATGCATCTTAATTTAAATAACCCCAACCAGCTATGTCGATGCAACTATATTGAACAGGGCATGATTTCTTAAGGATAAGGGGGGGAATTGTTAAACCTGAACCCCATGGGGGAAAAATCCATTTGTCATCCACCCAATCAATACTCCTTTTGTTAGTTGGAGGCAGTTATTGCTGGGAAGTGGTGGGTGGAAGGACTTTCAGTCTTTTCCACACACCCACTCCATCAGCCGTCTCTCCACCTTCACATGGGTAAGAGAAACACCACTACGCCACTATCTCATCCGTTCTGTTCACCTTCTCATGTGCAGGGGGTTTGGATGGTCTTCCTCACACAGATCTGAGATAAAAGGATTGTGATTCTGTGTGGGGGGGTTCGCTCTTCCTTCTTTCACTAGATTTTTGGTCTGTGGATGCGTCTTTCCCACCCACTCACGCAGAGGGTCTGTCTTTTTTCTGATTGAGGAACTGTGAAATGTTTCGGAGGTTCCTGTGAGTACCTGTGTGGTGTTGGCCACTTTTTCCCTCATGTACAAGTTGGGAGTCTATTTTCTTCCCCATTGCGGTCTGTGTAAGTTTTATCAGGGTTTCATTGTTGATCGTGGGTTGTGGTTTCCTCACTGATCGCGGGCTGTGGTCTCATCCATGTCTTGTTGACTGTATTTCCCGTTACAGTGGGTATCTATTGTAGGTTGTTGTGAATTCGTTTTGGCCATGATAGGGCCAAGAATGACTAAGGGATTTTCTTCCCCTATCCAAGCTATGAAGTGCTTGTTTTGCTGCATGAATGCAGTGGTTGGTTTTCGGACTGCATTGGAGTGGTGACGAGGGCCTGATTTTCTTGACAAACCTGGTGTGTTTGGGAACCACATAGACAGATCTAGAGGGCTGCCTTTCTTCTCCACCACCCCTGAAGGGACTGGAAGGGAAGTCAAGGCCTGAGGGACTGTGTAGCAGATAAAGGAATGATTTCCTTGTGTTGGGTGTGTGTATGGTGTTCTAGAAGTCAAGCTAGTTCTGGTGTAGGTGTCCTTAGCTCTTCAATGAGCTCACCAGCTTAGAATTTAGCCTTTCCCAGCTCCTGGATGGCCTAATAAACCCAATCTGTGTTGGCTTGGCCGATCTGTTGTTCACCTGATAAACCCAACTGTGTTGGCTTGGATAAACTATGTATCCTTGTTGTTTTGTTATCCTTGGCTATGTGTAATCCTGCTAGTTCCTTATTCCTTGGGGAATCATGCCCGGCTCGAGGGTGGAAGCATTGCTGAGAGATTAAGGAGCACGCTGGCCTATGGTTGGGTGGAACATTGCAAGGACGTAGCTGGTTGTGGGACAGTTCTCATAAGATAAGTATTCTTGTCTATTCTACTTATGTGGTATGTTTACTGTTAATTAATTATGATGAACATGTATATGAATGAATGTTGTTTTGATTCCGCTGAATATATGTGTGATTATGCATCTTAGTATGTTTTATGTTTTTAAGAATTTTGTTTCAGCATGATATGTATGTATGTTCATGTTCATGGGGCTAGTTGCCCGGATTTTTGCTGTTTGGTAGCATCCTCTTCGCTAGTCGGAGGGTCAGGGAAGTTACACTTCCACATCACCATGTTCCCTCTCCCTCCACTCTAACACCATCCTGCACAAAAAACAAGAGTTTTGATTAGCATTTTCCCTTGAAAATCTCATTTGTGGCCTCATACGTGACTGTTTGCAAAACATCCGTGTATGTACGCGGGTTTGGGTAATTTTTCCACGTATGGCGAGCCCTTTACACGGAAAAAACCCAAATACCCACATGAGCCGAAACACATAACTTGGGATGGCATCAAAAATTGATTGGACCATGAAAACTTAAAAAAATTGCATGAAATAGGAAGAGGAGGACATGAGGAGTTACCTGGATCAAACGGTGTTGAATTTCGTCGGACGATGCTCCCGGAATTCGCATCGAAATTTTTGAGCTCAAATGGGTAAAAATTTCAAATGATATGGAATTTTTAAAGTTTTTACTATTTATAGAAATTTTTTGAAATTTGTTACCCACTTTCTATAGTTTTGACCATTTCTGACCATTTTGGACCGTTTTGAACTAATTTGATGATGTAGGAGTCTATTTTGAGCGCGGTTTGACCGTGGTTTTGACCCATTCATGCTGATTTCAGGTATTATGTCTAAACTGGCATATAGTTTAGGTCTCACATCCATTTTCACTTTGCATGACCTTATGACCGTTTCATTATAACCTTAGGTATGAACCCATTCTATCTTGTCACGGAACCTTATTGTTGCTTTTACAAGTGGCAAGATGTGAATGGTAGATCTTGACCATACATGGGTACTCTAGTTAGCTCACGTTTTAAATTTGGTGCCCATGTTGACATTTTTCCTTTAGGGTGTGGGAATCCTTTGTATAATATCGCCGTGACTTTGTGCAAGAGCTTCATACTCCTCTTGATCTTTTTGTTGGCCTTTTCCCCAAGACTCCCTTATGTCAAGTTGTAATTGCATTACCATGAGTTTTTGCTTGCCTTATTGAGCCTTATGTCGGCTTCCCTGACTATGATAATCAGCCATATAGATCAAGCTTGTCTCATGTCTAGCCACGCAGAGCCATTTTATATATCTTTTGCAGCTTCATTCCCCATTTTTACGGGAGGGTACTTTCCCCCGAGTGTCATTATCCTACACATGTTTCCTTGCATTAAGCATAGGTATGTTTCGCTACTTGGAACTAGTTTTTTTTCCCCTTGACACTCGTCTCCTCCTATATTTGTAACTATAAAGCACTTTTATTCTTTTTCAAGCTTTTCAAAATATTTGAAAAAGAACAAAAAAATCAAAAAACCAAAAAGTCGAACAGGAAAAGATGTTTTTTTGGCAGCAGTCGAGTCATGTCACCTTCGAACAGAGCACTGTATATCACATTCATTGGTTGGGTTAATAGTTTGTCTTTAGGAGCTGTACTCATTTCTCTGAGTTTATCTCCATCGATTGCTTAAGCTTCCAGTCCTTATGGAGCCTCTGTCGATGCCTCCTGTGTCGCAAAGATGTCCCAATTTTGTATATTGAGTCTATGCTGCCTACATTCATTCACCATTCGTCGTTATGCTCTTGTTCAAAGGAATTTGAAGCTTGAGTCAGCCATTCCTCGGTTTTCTTTACTTTGCATGTCGACCATTCCCGGTACTAGTACTGGTTCGAGCACATTATGATTGATTCCTTCCACATTATACAGCTTTGTTGAGTACCTTGTGTTGGATGATGGGGGATTCCTTAATTCCCTCCTTCCAGCAGATTTCATACCATCGACTTGAGATCATTTATTCTGGGATAGGAGTCTAGAGTCATTTGAGTGCCTTGAGACTTACAGTCATCAGTGGTAGGTTCTCTCACCATCGACAGTTTTGGGAATACATCAATGTCCCCTAATCGATGGATTCTTTCAAGTGTTCCAGCTCAATACATTTATTCACACTTGTTCGATTGCACTCTAGTACCTTGATTCTCATTTTCATTATCGGTGGGTGATCTCATGTCTGTTAATGGTATACATAAATGACCCGTAATCAGATGATGGACTACTATGTTCGACCTCGACACCTTTATTCACATAGTAGGACATGTACTTGTAGCGGTTTGTGTAGAAGACTTTCCAGATTCGTGGCGTTTCTGATATGCTACCTCCTTGATTGTGCCAATGTTCATGAGATTTGAGCTCTCGTGACTTGATTCTAGTGTATGTCAGATATCTTCAGCTTTCATGGAGATCATGATCCTTTGTATATCTTTATCATGGAGATTCTGATCTATCTATATTGTACGTGGCGATGACCACACATGTCATATTTTGTATCATGCCTATTCATGGCCATAGTACTCTTATGTATCTGGGACTATTGTATGTACTTGCAGTCATATGCAGAGATATTTTTACTATATTGTTGGATGGATTTTTCTTTCACCTGGTTCTTCATCACTCCACTTCTGGGATGGACTTATAATGTATTTCAGCCATCATATCACCCCTCTGACCTCACACATTAGGGGGCATCTGTTACAGTTGATTTTACCACACATGGTAGATAACACATTTATGGCCTTCCCTGTCCCTCTGCAGACTCTTTGGACCCCATGGACTATTTTTGTACCTTTGATGTTTCCAAGATCATCCCTAAAAACACATGTTATTTTCCATATGTGACTTTTAAACCCTTTCTCGTGTATACACACAGATATAACCCTTAAACCCGTGTACATAGGGATGTGTGCAAAAGGCCAAATATTTGTGGAGTTTTCCTTTATGTGGATCTGATTCACTTGTCTCTTGGCCTTACATATGCCTCTATATCACTCGGATTTGACCTTCCATTACCCCATTGAAGCACTACATAAGGAACCCTTTGGATACATTAACGAGGAGGAATTGAAGAGCAAGAAAACTATAGTCCATTGTTGTCGTAGCTTGCTTATACTTGAGTCTGCATCCCTTTGTCCCTTGAAGCACTTGGTGTTCTTCCCAAGCTTGCCTTTGCTTGTGAGATTGCTATGGAGAGATGGAGGATTGAGGTGGTGGAGGCCTAGGTGGAGGACTCAGTTTCTCCAGTTTGCAGACGTGCCGACAGAGGTTGTCATTCATGTAATCTCTGATTTATATTAATAGAAATATATTTTCCTATCAAATGATGTGAATTTAAATGAATATTGAATCCATGGATGCTTTTAATTGCTTATACATTATTGACTATATATGCTAGATTCGGTCTAACACCATTATATAGCATGCTTGTCTTGTTTGTTGATTGTTGAGAGAGCAAATTGTTAACACAAGCAGGATTGGAAAATCTCAACGGGGATCTACATCAACCATCCAGAATAAGGTATGTTTCGAGATCCTTTAGCATTAGATGTTTTATTTCTCTTGCATATTGGGAAGGGATTGATTTCTACAGTTACTATGTCTGTTGTGGTACACCCCAAGCCATGGAAAGTTTTCTCCATAACAGAATTGATGACCATACTGGGGAGTTCCTAGTCATTTCCTTTGGGGGTTTTTTTGACATTCAATGTTCTTGAATTGCTCTGATTTCTCTGTTTCTGGATCGGGTTTGGGGGAATGTTTGCCTATTAGTGTCTTATAGGAGTAAATTTTGTCTCAGCTTGTCTATTTTCCTTCTTTTTATCTCTTTTTCTTCCTGTACGCGGGTTTTGCCTTCACAGTCGCGTGTACACACGAGTTTTCCTAGAATAGATGCGTATATACGAGGATTTTCTGGAAACATTCGTGTATGCCCTGATTTTTGCCTTTTGGGGGAATATTAAGTGTTGCTGGGTGAGTTTGGATGATTGCTGAGTCTTCTTGGATGATTTTGGAGTCTGTATACACCCCTGTTTCTAACTAGAGACACCTTTTTTAATTTATTTTTTTTGAAAATGTTCTTGTCATTTCATTTTCTATTTTTTGTTTTGGGGTTAGTGCATTAGTTTTCTTTTACCTTGGTACTTTTCTTGGGTGTTGTCTGGTAGTGCTTGTAGAGTCTAAGGGTTGTAGAGTCATACTTTTGATTTTTATCTCATTTAATTCAAAAAATACAAAAACATTTGTCTTTTGCATTTGCATGGTACTTGCATTAGGTTTGCTTGGAAAGTATTAGTCAGATTTTCATATAGGAATGATTGCATGTTCATTTGAAGGAAAATTTTGCACTTCACATAGTAGCAGACCCTGTTCTTCATTTGACACAGTGCATTTGCATTGATTGTTAGCTATGCATTTTACTTCTTGTTGCGTCATAACATCATTATTTGCACGACCATTTTCCCTTTGAGTAATAAGCCAATTAAAATCAACGCATAATAAAATGAATTACACTCTTTTCTTTTATAGGGTGCACCAACAAGACTAGGTTTTAGGGTCTTGGAATAGTTCATTGTGAGTAAATTCTCCAAGACCACTAAACAAAACATTTATGTGTATGTCCAAGTGAGAGTGTGAAATTCCTTTATATAATTAGTGTTCTCAGGATCCTCCTGTTACAAGGGAGTTAAGCACGAGGCAGTGTGAGCGTTTATGATTGGGATGACCCCTGGTTGTAACTGAATAGCACCAGAGATGTTTCCAGGATTGTATTCGTATCTGGGGGCTCTTTCGATAGTTTCGGGCTATGCTACCCTGCCCATATGGTCAATCTTGCCTGTGACTATCCGCCTGAGCATTGATTATATTGAGGTGACCTTAGTTTCGTTACCTAGGTTATTGAGGGGGTACTTCGCAGAGGTTATTCTGTAGGTGTCCTGGCTAGGTAGGGGTTAGACAGCACAGTCTCTATATGTGTTGAAGCTGAGGGAAAATATAATTGGTTAGGAACCTCTGCTTATTTTGTATGGGAGTCTCAAGCCTCTCCTAGACAAGACATGCCTGCTTCATTCGGGAGCTCACATATCCTACCCTTGTTTTCTTGCGATTTGGCTTTACATTTTATTGGTGTATGCTCTATGCATGCTATTTTGGCTAGGGTTTGCGTAATTATATCGAGTCTTTTCATTTTTTGATTCATTGTGGATTTGAGCATGGCACTTCCCTGTTCTCATCGTTTAGCAGTAATTCTGCCTTCCACGTCTCCTCCTCTTTTGGGAGATAGAAACAGATAGTCCGAGCGGACTACTTCTCACTTTGATTCACACACTATGGGAGATCATGATGATGAGATTCCAGAGATGTCTTCTCCACCTCACAAGGTTGGGGATGAAGATCCTACTCCCGTATATGATCCTTCACCAGAATTACCTTCACATTCTGGTTATGATCCCTCATTCACAGGTCGCAGGTATTGGTTACCAGGCGACAAGACTCATTATGAACCTGCAAGCACTAGTCATGTTCATTATGGCATGTTTGATATCCCTACATCCAATCTGGTACATCATGTCGAGTCGAAAGTTGAACCTAGCACTATGCCTGGGGGCACTCCTATTCCTTTCCATGCTGAGAGATTTGGGATTGCTAGTCACATTGCACCTTCTATCCCAGCGATGGAAGCAACCTCACATGTCCGTCCTAGACCTAGTGTTAGTAATCATATGCGGATACCAGAACCAAGACAAGTGACCATTGGGAACACCACTTACATCCCTTCACATGTCCCTTTGTCCTCGAACCCTACTCCTTCGAATGCGTTTTTGACAACCCTTCCTCCCCCTCGTTCACGTGGTCCTTCGGGCCGGAATATCGCTACTAGCCATGTTCGTACTGTGACTACTCACATGGTAGTATCTTAGATTCAAGTACCTCCTGTTGTGTCGGGAGGTCATATCATTGTTTTTGGATCGTCTTATGGTACATCTCAAGGAGTTCCCCATATCCCTAACTATGGACATTATCATGGGACATCCCATGGGACACCTTATGGAGCTTCTCATGGACAGTCATATGGACCACAGTATGGATAGAACTATCAACCCTATGGGCATGGGTATCAACAACCTGCTTACTCTTCCAGTTATGGCTTTGTAGCACCACATAATCAAGGTACCCCACATCACAATGCTTCCATGTAGCCCTATACAGGTCAAATGGGAGGAGTTTATTATGGCCAAGGCCATGGTATTTATAGCAATCAACCTTACATGAACCAAAACTATCAGGGAGTGTGGCATAGACTAGCTCAACCTAGGCTCCCTTTCCTCGCAACATTGAAGTTACCTGACTTATGGAGACTTATGAATGATCTTGTATCCCATGACCCGGCCTAGCCGAACGTCCCTAACAAGCTTCCTTCAGACATTCCCAAGTTCAAGGGTAAAGCTAGATAAGATCCTAGTGAGCATGTCACTACTTTTCACCTTTGGTGCTCTTCCAATTCCTTACATGACGATTCAATCCATTTGAGACTATTTCAATGCACCCTCACTGAGCCTACAGCGAAATGGTATATATAGTTACCAAGGGGGGCATACGTTTTATTTGATGACCTTGCCATGACTTTCCTCAATCACTTTTAGCTACCCATACGTTACGATGTTAGTATTGAACTCTTGTCAACATTTTGAAAAGACAAAGCCACACATATCTTGGATCATATTCAAGAGTGGCATAGACAAAAGTAGTTGATTAAAGCCTTTATACCACCAGAATTTCTCCTTGAGTATTTCCTCAATTCATTGTTACCTTACATCGTGAAGGATGTTTCTACATCTGGAGTCCAAAACGAGGAACAAGCAATCTTTAGGGCACAAGAGTTGGATTTGATCTACGCTCAATCCGGACTTTTGTATGATATTATACCTAATGCTCTGCGATCTAGTTTCAATCCTAAGATCAATCCTGGGACACATGCCAATGTCATTGTGGGTTGTACAAGTACCAAACCTGTGGATTCGGTTGTGAAACAAGTGAGCCAATTGTCAATTAATCAATCCATCTCAGGACAAGCCATGGCTTCGTCTCAACCTACCGAATCGGCGAGCGTGCTTTCTATGCAATCGTTGGACCAGAAGGGAAACTAGCAGCATGGAAGGAATAAGAAAAAAGGGGAATAAGAATTCACTACATATGACAATTCCTTGGTCGAGCAGCCTCCTACGGTTGATACTCCTTTCCATTTTCCAATGGAAGGTCATGTTTGTTCATCGAATTGGGTTGATCACCCGTCCGATGATGCTAAGGGGACATAATATGGCCCTAATTCTCCTTTTTGGAGAACCTCCATGGGTCAAGCAATTTTTGAATTTGGGATTACTATACCATCCTTTTTTAACCCTCTGACGAATGAGGAAATGTGCACAAGGCTCCAGCCAACTATGGATCATTTACAAAATTTTAAAGAGCGCCTTGCAAATATCATTGCTTTGCCTTCTCCTCACTGGGAGCCTATGTCGGATCTTTTACCCTGTATTTCAGAATCAGTCCCTTCTAGATATATTTCACTCTTGACATCTCAAGTTACTCATAGTCTGTCATCACCAACTCAAGGATCGGTAGTTCCTTATCCAGGCCCACCCTCCAACCCTGTACTACGGTTCAAAATTATGGGTCTTCTTCTGGTTCTCCTGTATATTCTACCATTGGGGGGAAACCTCCAAATCAAGTTGTATCAGTAGTTAGTGGAGTCACATCTAGTACAAGACAGAGCCCTACTATAAGAAAGTCAGCAGTTGTATTTCCCTCCTAGAAAACAAAAGCAGTTGCTCCCCCTTCTACTACAGGACAACCCTCAGAGGTACAACTCATTGTTAATCAACCTTCTTGGGGATATACTCACCATAGAAATATACCATCTGTAAGAAGTGTAAACTTTCAGTTGACATCTATAGGAATGGTATATCCTGGTATGCCTTACCCAGGGAACATGTTTACCCCATGGGGACAACCAAATTGGTCGTACATGCCTATAACTGGTGGGATACCTATCAATACTACTGGGAGTTATGGTGTCCCGCATTTTGGGGGTCTGCCTAGTGGATGTCCACATGGTGGAGGCCAACCTGTCGGATGCCCACCTAGCAGAGGCCCAGCTAGAAGAGGCCCACCTGGCGAAGGACCGCCTAATGGAGGACCACCTTATGGTGGACCACCACTGGGAGGACCACCTCCTAGAGGACCACCACCTTCTGGGGAGACACCATTGGGAGGACCATATTATGGTGGACCACCACCAAGCAGACCACCTCCTGGAGGACCACCACCTTCTGGGGGGACACCATCAGGAGGACCGCATCCTAGTGCACCACCTTCTGGAGGTCCACCTGGTGAAGGACCGTCTGGTGGAGGCCCTCTTGGTGGAGGACTACCACCAACACCACTTGGAGGAAACCTTCCTTCTAGAGGCCCACCTCCATCAAGCAGATCTTCAGGAGGATCATCTGCGAACCCGAATACCCAACAACCAATGTATCAATCGACCTATGGTCCTACTGGTATACAAATGACTTATCAATACTACCAGTATGTGCAACCTAACCAACAACTTCCTTTTTTGGAAACTTTGGAGTTTCCTAATCTGTCCAAGTTGATTAATGACCCCATTCATCATAACCCTTCATGGCTTTCAATTCCAGTATATTTACCATCAGATATCCAAAAATTTGATGGGATGCAAGGAGAAGATCCCAAAAACCATGTTATGACTTTCCATCTATGGTGTTCTTCAAACTCCTTGATGGATGACTTAGTCTGTTTAAGGCTCTTCCAGCGAACCTTGACTAGTACGGCTGCAAAGTGGTACATTGAACTTCCTCAACATTCATTTGTGGACTTTAGCTCATTGGCAACAGTTTTTCTTACTCATTTCCAACTGCCCATCCGTTATGAAACTGGTACGGATCTTTTCACATCACTTCATCAAAATAACTCCACACATATTTCCGATTACATTCATGAGTGGAGGAGACGGCGAAGACTCATTAAGGTTCCTATTCCAAACCAGTTATTGGCAAATTAGTTCACGAAATCCTTGTTGCCTCCCATTGCCCGATATGTGGCTATGGGTGGTGTTGTTACTGAAGAGCAGGCTATCAGTCGCGCTCAGTATCTGGAATTGGTCTATTCCCTGTCTAGAACTCTATATGACCTAATCCCTCAAGCTCCTCGTCCCAACACTGACCCTAGTGTTACACCAAAATATCATCACCATCATGTTATGAGATATGTATTCCCTTGTCTGATCCAATCCCTCAAATTTTTCCCTATAGAAATGAAAGGAAGAAATTATCCTCTTGCAATTTTTCCTTGTTTTGAGCCAGTAACGCTCTTTCTCCATTGATGAAAATCATTACTTAAGTCAACAACGCTCATTTTACATAGCAAAATAATCGTTCCACTATGCTTTCCCTTAATTGAAAGGGAGTTACACCCTTAACACCGCCTGTTTGCTTCATTAAAGGTGCAGTGCTCGAGTTTTAAAGGCAAAAAAGGAAGCTTCGAGAGGCTTCTCGAAGCTTACCTCTGTGGAGCCTCATCCCTATGGTTTAGGACCAGCTGGAGCTTGAGATCCTTCATTTTTGTATCTTATCTCCACCTCACCCATGACCTCCTCAACCATACCTATCCTCCCATGCCTTTAAATACTGGCTCATTCCCCATGGAAGGGATGAGGAAGAATTGTGTTCAACACCCAAACTCTACCAAAATCATTCTTGAGTATTTGGAGGCAAGGTAAAGTTAGAGGCAAGGATTCATTGTGAAGGAGCATCACAACACTAAGGAGATGGTTGTAAGCTTTCTTCTTCATCTTTAATGCAAAGCTGGTTCCTTTCCCATAAACTCTGTTATGTTTTAATCATGTTGTTTATTACTGGATTCCTTAGTCACTAGTATAGAACTGTGGATTATATTCTGGTGTCTTGATATTGCTTGTCTAGTTGATGTGTTTGTACAGGTACATCCATGGAGACTTATCACCATAGGAGATACTCATGCCATACTTCATAACATCCAAAGGACTCATTCCAGATGTCTACACCTTCTAGGGGAAGTCTTCCATCCTTTGTCTCTCATTTGTTCTAGATATGAACCATTCAAACTATAGGAACAACTCTTGTCCGCAAGAGGTGCAATATTCCTAGCAACAAATATGGCGACTCCACTGGGGAAAGATTTGAATTCTAAATATTTGGTAAGTCGAAACCTCCACCTTCATTTTCAATTTGTAGATCTACTTTTTCAATTGATAGATATGTAGATCTGCTTTGAATTTGATTGATTTGCTTCTATCAGCATTTGGATCTTCATATTTTTGGTTCATTGGGTTTTTCTGGTGATTGTTTGGGTTCATTTTTCAGTGTGTAACTTACTCTTCTGTCGCATTTTTTATTTTTCAAATCGCCATCTCGGCCACCGCTCATGGGATGTATATTAAGTGCGGTTCTGGAGCTGCCACCGCCCTTTCCCTATTAGAATAAAGCGGTGCCACTGCTATTTCTCTGTGTGAAAGAAGTGGTGTTGGAACTAGTAATGCTCTAGTGTGAACCTGTAATAGGTGGTGCCACCACTCTGTTCCTATGGACAAGAACCAGTGCTTAGACTGGTAACGCCATGTTCAACACCTTCAACTCGTGGTGCCATGTATTCTTGTCAGCCCTGTTTGGTGTTTGATTCTTAAATGCTTGTTATTAGTATTTGGGATCCATGCTTCAGATTGTTACAATTATGGTTTGAACTCTGGATTTATTTTTTAATATAAAACTCAATCAAAAATAAAAAGAAAAAATTTAAAAAAAAACAAGCCGCTGGACCCCCTTTGCGTGTGTGTGAATTCATAGGTATTTTCAAGAATTGTGATTGATGTTGGTCTTTAAATCTTCATAGTTGGATTTGAATAGAACTTGGTTTTGCTAGATCTCTGATTTCTGTCTTCTTTAACAGAACAAGAAAATATTCATTTCAATTTTTCTTCATTTGTTGTACTTGATTTTTGTATGTTTTTTCCTTTTTTCAAAAATTGTGAGAAGAAACATATCAAAATTATTGTAGAATTTTGTGATTAGTTTATTCTCACTTTAGTTGAAAAATATGAACACTTTTGTATAAAATTTGTAACAATATTTTCTTGCTTTTCCTTAGACATCTCACTTATTTTTCCATTCAAAAAGGAAGATTTTGTTTGTTTCAGTTAGGAACGGACCATATGCAAGTTTGTTTTAATTTTGTATAGGATTTATTCTGTGTCTCAAAGAAATTGAACCTCTCTCTCCCTCCTTAAGTAGGGCATGCCTTTAAAGTTAAAGTGAAATTTTGCACATTCATACTACATGGTTTTACTTTTTATGTCCTCACCTCATGCATTCACTTAACCGTTCAAGATAAAATTAAGCACTAGTTTAAGGTTAAAATATTTATCAATTTGTGTGATAGGTTAGAGACGTGTTTTGGCGTCTTTAAACATAGGAGTTGTCGTTTATTTCCTACACTGCATACTGGGATCTTGTAGTTCTTCCACGTACCAACCAGTATATCAAATGACCTTTCATGTACCCTAGAGGTATATCGAAGGTACTTCATGTACTCGGTAGTATATCGGAAGGCTCCTGTCCAACGGTTGTACATTGGACAACACTACTATGAAGTGGAGCTTCAACGTACCTTGCCCATATCGCGAGACACCTTTAGGAATATTAAGACCATCCGAATACAGCCCTTTGGCCGTCCTATTATCGCAATACATTGAGATAATCACTCGGGGAGATTACTACACACATACTGTCTAGGTAGTTGGGTATTCAGGCAAGGATATGGTCCCAATCCTCCTTATCATGTTCTTCTGTTGGACCCTGCGGTATATAGCGATTTGTGGTTATTTGACAATCCCATGAGGTTCCAGACCTTTGATCCACTCCTCTCACATATATTTCTTGATACTTTAGTTTGAGTAGTGCTTGTTGTCTGTACGGTTATATTTATTAGAAGAGAGAGATAGTTTTGTTACATAGTTATGGATTCACCTTCTAGGGCTACCAACCAAGAGACTCCTTCACCAAGCATGTATTTTGTTTTCCCTCTGTATGGGGATGTTGGTCCTCCTCTCATGGATACATTAAGCCTTCCTATATTGACTATTAGATTACCTGTTTGGTTATTCTCCAGTCCACTTATCCCATGTACACTAATTGCTTCAGATCCTAACCCTTCATCGCAAGAGCATCAACATCATGTTGATCCCTCGCCTTCTTCGCCTAATGTGTCTTCTCCCCTTTCTCCTTCTTCTCCTATTGAAATTTGTACCACTAGTAGTTAAGTGGATAAGAAGAAGAAGAAAAGGAAGATTAAGAAGAAGAAAAACAAACAAAAAACCAAGTCTCAACCAATTAATCCTCCCAGTGCAGAGAGTATTGATCTACACACCCAAAAACGGCGTAAGCCAAAATTTCCTTGTGGGATTTGCAAGGGTGATCATCTTCTGAAATATTGTCATGGTCTGGCCCTGGTTTTAGAAGAATGGTCTAAGGTTTCCCGTAAACCGATCTCATCATCCTCTGATCATCATACTGATGATCTCCCCTCAACTAGTGACTCTATAGTTAAGAGTTGGAAGGGTAAAGTGAGAAATCCATGCTTGTTGTGTAAGGACATGCACCTTACTTACCTTTTTCCTCGCCTGGATGAATCTTCTAAGTTTTTGAAAGATATTATTGTTTCTCGTCAATGGATTCCAACAGTTTATCGTAAATTGTCTCTTGAACCCCCACTAGTTGACCAAGTGGTCAATTCGGTATCATCCGTGGTCGATCCCGCTATTCCTTCCAAGAGTGAATTCCAAGTGGTCGATTTGGTTTCATCCGTGGTTGATCCCACACTTCCTTCCAAGAGTTAATTCAAAGTGGTCAATTCAGATTCATCTGTGGTTGATCCCACTCTTCCTTTGAAGAGTGAAGTTAAAGTGGTCGAGTCGAGGTCATCTCCACTCGATCTCACTCTTTTATCAGAGAGTCTTAAGAATGAAGTAGTCACTCTAACCAAATATTCATCTTGTTCTTCTCTTCCAGTAGAGAATGAACTAAAACTTGTTGAAGCTTTTATGCTTCGTTCTGATTGTTCTCGACGAGAGGAAATTTTGTCTCTTTCGAAAGAACCCTCTCCAAGTACTAAGGTTATTTCCTTTAACTGGAGTAACCTAACAGAGTCTCGTCTTCATTCGAGTGTTGCCTTCTAGCTAATTTTGAAAGTTACATCTAGGCAGATGCTTCGCACTATTGTTGAGGAATGGGCTTCTGTTACTATTATATCCTCAACTACTTGGCAAGATTTAGGTTCTCCTCAGCTTGTGCCAGCCACCGATCAGATATTAGCTTTTAATCAAAGACCACTGCACCTTTAGGGATCCTTCCTCATTTACCTATTACATTAGGAGGGAAAACCATCTGTATTGATGTTATGGTGGTCCAAGGCCCTTTAGATTTCAATCTACTCCTTGGATGTGATTATTTTTATGCCATGAAGGCTGTAGTGTCCACACTTTTTAGAGTGATGCATTTTCCCCATGATGGGAAGATTGTGACCATTGATCAGCATTTCTTTGTTACACCTAACCATCGCATAATTCCTAGTAATTGTACTTCCCATGCTGGAATTTCATATGCAAAATTGGAGTCTAGACCAGTACTCGCAACATCAGTTTTTGGGATTTGAGGGAAATTGTTGATGTTTGGGACCTCATCACATGATGATGACAAGATTTATGTGTAACAGAATGCCCCCCAAAGCATGAGGCTAGAGGGATACGATAGGCAAGATCTTTGAATGAGAAAGTTATCACTTCAAGGCAATAAATCACTTGATCGGAGAGCAACGTCAACCAGGATTTTGCAATACATCAATACTTTTGATTTCAAACTGCCTCCTCATCATGGTTGTAGACCAATACAAGGCAGATCCATGATAGGGATAAACAAACATGGCTACTAGAATACAACGTAGATCCATGTGATAGAGGAATCAAACTTGGACATAACTACCACTCATACAATGTAGATCTATGTCAAATGGATGCAAATTTGAGCACAACCACGACCATACAAATGTGGATCCATGCTAAGAATCATACAAGATATTCCATCGCAACCTAGGGAAATCAATGAGTGCTTTAAAAGATACCCAGGGTCTTCATATCATCTTCCACAAAGTATGATTCTATCCATATGATTACAATGTATTGATGTCGAACATGGTAGAAACCACTTGATTAACGGTCAATGATGTGAACCATTAACAAGTACGAGGGATATCACCATTGATGTCAATGATCTCCAAGGTACCCTAGTACAATCTCTTGAGTGTGAATAGATTATCTAATGCCGAACACTCAGTTGAATTTATAGATCAAAGGTCAATGATGTGAACCTATGTTGAGAGTGAGAGAATATGTCATTGATGCATACAGACCTCAAGGTAGTAAAACTTCTTTCTAAGACTAATTCCTGGATGATGAGATGATGTCGATAGGAATAGTCTTATCGAAGGAGGGCCGTGATGAATCCCACATCGATGACACGAAACTTCGAACAAAGTTCTGGAATTTTGATTCTGATGTAACCATAGGACTAACTCAAAAGTAACTGACACTAAAAGTTGTTTTCACTGTAGGTGTAAAATATCAAGACAATTTCCCTTTTGAACATAAGGCGTCACGACTGAAGACTTGGAAGCATTGAATTGACGAGACGGAACACAATGCGACAATGGAAAATGCATCGTTTGAAAGACTCAAAGGAGTGACATGAATCATGAAAGTGGATTCACTCTAAGACAAGTTGAATACCCAATTGATTGAATGAAATGCAGACAAGTGCCATGTTCAAAGGTGACTAACAACTTCCATTTATTTGAAAAATGAAATGGTTCCCTTCCTTTAATTTCCCCATCATGATTGATGAGTGCCTCTTTTCTTTCTTATGAGTCCAAAGAGGGTAACAAACACTTGTTGTAGCTTATCCGGGGGATAATTCCATTCTAATATATTTGACGAACCTGAGAAAGGAGGGGTTCGTTCCCAAAAAATGGTCTTTCAATGTTTGATTTTATGAGTCCAATGAAAGAAAACTCATTTGTCATTTCATGTTTAGAGAGTCTGAAATTACTAAGAAGACTCTAGAATGGAATTTTTCATAATTTTAGTCCCTCAGGCCTGAAAAAGTGTAAAATGATGCCTAGGAGAACTCTTCCAGTCATGATTGGTTCTTGTCTACCTTTTTCGTAAGTAGTGCCCCCTGGTCTGAAAAAGGGGTAAACTATCACCAGGAAGACGACTCTTCAGGTCCTTTTATGAGCGTGAAGAAGACAAGTTCACTCGGCAATCTTTTCGTATTTCGAGAGTCTGAAAAAGCTTAAATAAGACTCCATTAAGGTGCCTTTTTTCATAATCCAATTTTAACGAGTTTTAAAAATAGTAAAAGTATACTCGATACCTCTTCGCTGAGTTTTTAATGAGCACACTAAAGGTATAAAACGCACTTGGAACCTTTTTCATGTTTGAATCCAGAGCACGAAAAAGTGATAAACTAATCTCAAACCACTTTTCATATTTTAACCAAAGCACGAAAAATGAAAAGTAAGCTCGACACCATCTTACTGTTTTTAACGAGCTCGAAGATCAGTTGAAAGAATTCTCAGGATACCTACTTCGTTTTTTAACGAGCTTGTAACAGAGAATGAACTATGCTCAAAATGACCTGTTTCATTTTTACACAAGCTTGAAACAGAAAATAACTAGGATTGAAACATGGTTTCATTTTTATGCAAGCTTGAAACCAAAAGGTAAACTTTGTTTGAAACAACCTATTTTATTTTTTAATGAGATTGACATAGAAAAAGAACTATGCTCGGGAATGGTTTCATTTTTATGCAAGCTTGAAACCAAAAGGTAAACTTTGCTTGAAACAACCTATTTCATTTTCTAATGAGCTTGACATAGAAAAAGAACTATGCTCAGGAATGGTTTCATTTTTATGCAAGCTTGAAACCAAAAGGTAAACTATGCTTGAGGAGTGGTTTTATTTTTTTAACAAGCTTGAAATCAGAAGTAAACTATGTTCACAGACATCTATTTCATTCTTTAACGAGCTTGACACAGAAAAAGAACATTGCTCACTCACCTGTTTCATTTTTTAACGATCTTCACACAAAAAAAGAACTATGCTATCAGACATATGTTTCATTTTTTAACGATCTTGACACAGAGAAAAGGAACTATGCTCACCAACCTACTACCCAACATGATATACAGAGGTTGGTAGATTCCCCCATTTACATAAGAAGCTAGCGACTTAAGTCCAGTATGATGTCCAGAGGCTGGAGCCATGCCCCCCATTTTACCTATGATGGGAATAAGCTACTAGAAGAAGGGGAAGGAATCACAATAACATGCGGAACATTTAGGGAAGTTTGATTACTAGGAATGATGCGATGGTCAGGAGTAACAAAGGAAATCTGATCAATGGTCATAATCTTCCCATCATGGGGAAAATGCATCACTCTAAAGAGTGTGGACACTACAGACTTCATGGCCTACACATAATCACGCCCAAAGAGTATATTGAAATCTAAAGGACCTTGGACCACCATAACATCAATACAGACAGTTTTCCCTCCTAATGTAATTGGTAAATGAGGAAGGATCCCTAAAGGTGCAGTAGGCCTGTGATTAAAATTCAGTATCTGATTGGTGGTTGGCACAAGCTAAGGAGAACCTAAATCTTGCCAAGCAGTTGAGGATAGAATACTAACAGAAGACCCTTCATCAACAATAGTGTGAAGCATCCTCCTAGCGGTAACGTTCACAACTTTCTGGAAAGGAACACTCGAATGAAGATGAGACTGTTAGGTTACTCCAGTCAAAGGAAATAACCTCAGTACTTGGATAGGGTTCTATCGAAAGAGACAAAATTTCATCTTATCGAGAACAATCAGAATGAAGCATAAAAACTTCAGCAAGTTTTAGTTCATTCTCTACCAGAAGAGAAGAACAAGATGAAGATTTGGTCAAAGATACTACTTCATTCTAAACATTCTCGGATAACAGAGTGGGATCGGGTGGAGATGACATCGACTCAACCATTTTAATTTCACTCTTCAAAGGAAGAGTGGGATCAACCAAGGATGGATCTGAATTGACCACTTGGAATTCACTCTTGGAAGGAAGAGTGGGATCAACCACGGATGAAACTGAATTGACCACTTGGTCAACTAGCAGGGGTTCAAGAGACAACTTACAATAAGTTTATGGGAAAAGATTTGAATTCTAGTGACTAAGGAATCCACTAATAAATAGCATGATTAAAACATAACACAGTTTATGGGAAAAGAACCAGCATTGCATTAAATATGAAGAAGAAAGCTTACAACCATTTCCTTAGTGTTGTGATGCTGCTTCACAATGAATCCTTGCCTCTAACTTCACCTTTCCTCCAAAGACTCAAGAATTATTTTGGCAGAGTGTGGGTATGCAACACAATTCTTCTTCCTCCCTTCCATGGGGGATGAGCAAATATTTAAAGGCATGGGAGGATAGGTATGGTTGAGGATCTCATGGGTGAGGTGGAGATAAGATCCAAAAATGAAGGATCGCAAGATACAACTGGTCCAAAACCATAGGGATGAGGCTCCACGAAGGTAAGCTTTGAGAAGCCTCTTGAAGCTTCCCTTTTTTCCTTTAAAACTCAAGCACCGAACCTTTAATGAAGAAAACAGGTGGTGTTAAGGGGGTAACACCCTTTCAATGAAGGGAAAGAGCAGTGGCACCACTATTTTGCTATGTAAAAGGAACATTGCTGACTTAGATAACTCTTTTCATCAATGGAGAAGGAGCGTTACTGGCTCAAAAAAAGGAAAAATTGCAAGGGGATAATTTCTTCCTTTCATTTCTCTAGGGAAAACTTTGAGGGATTGGAGCAGACAAGGGAATACCTATCTCATAACATGATGGTGAAGATATTTTGGTGTAACAAAATTCCCCCCAAGGTATGATGGATAGATGGAAAGGATAGGCATAATACTTTGATAGAAGAAGGTGTACAGCCTGAGGAAAAGATCCAATGGTCGGAGCATCACAAACTTTCTACAGCACCTGTTACATTTTGATACATGTCCCAAATGACTCACAACATGGATGCCGACCAATACAACACAAATCCATGTGAGATACAAAAATTCATGGCTACTGAAATACAACATAGATCCATGCGAAGAAGACTCAAACTTGGACATAGCTACCAAACATACAATGTAGATCTATGTCATATTGACGCAAATCTGAGCACAGCCACGAGCATACAATGTGGATCCATGCTAGGACTCATGCAAATACTCCACCAGAACCTAAGGAAAGCAATGAGCATTTAAAAAATACCCATGTTCTTCATCTTATCTTCCACAAAGTACGATTCTATCCATGTAATTACAATGTTTTGATGTCAAACATGGTAGAAACCACTTAATTACTGGTCAATGATGAGAATCGTTAACAAGTGCGAGGGAGATCACCGTTGATGTCAATTATTCACAAGGTACCCTAGTACAATCTCACGGGTATGAATAGATTATTTGATGTCAAAAACTCAGTCGAATATTTCGATCAAAGGTAAATGATGTGAACCTATGTCGAAAGCAAGAAAATCGGTCATTAAGGCATACAGAACTCAAGGTACTGAATTGTTTCTAAGACGGATTCCTATATGATGAGCTGATGTCAACAGGATTAGTCTCGTCGAAGGAGGGCTATGATGAATCTCACATCGACGACACGAAGCTTGGAACAAAGTTTTGGAATTTTGAGTATGATGTAACCATAAGACTGACTCAAAATTAACTGACCCAAATCTCATTACCATCATGTTATGATATAGGTATTCCTTTGTCTGCTCCAATCCCTCAAAGTTTTCCCTAGATAAATGAAAGGAAGAAATTATCCCCTTGCAATTTTTCCTTTTTTTGAGCCAGTAACACTACTTCTCCATTGATGAAAAGCATTACCTAAGTCAGCAACACTCCTTTTACATAGAAAAAGAGTGGTGCCACCGCTCTTTCCCTTCATTAAAAGGGATTTAACCCCTTAACATCGCCTTTTTGCTTCATTAAAGGTGCGGTGCTCGACTTTTAAAGGAAAAAAAGGAGGCTTCGAGAGGTTCTTGAATCTTACCTCTGTGGAGCCTCATCCCTGTGGTTTAGGACCAGTTGGAGCTCAAGATCCTTCATTTTTGGATCTTATCTCCACCTCACCCATGAGATCCTCAACCATACCTATCCTCCCATGCCTTTAAATATTGGCTCATCCCCCATTGAAAGGAGGAGGAAGAATTGTGTTGAACACCCAAACTCTACCAAAATCATTCTTGAGTCTTTGGAGAGAAGGTGAATTTATAGGCAAGGATTCATTGTGAAGGAGCATCACGACACTGAGGTGATGGTTGTAATATTTCTTCTTCATCTTTAATGCAAAGCTAGTTCCTTTCCCATAAATTGTGTTATGTTTTAATCATGTTGTTTATTACTGGATTCCTTAGTCACTAGTATAGAAATGTGGATTATATTCTAGTGCCTTTGATATTGCTTGTCTAGTTGATCTGTTTGTGTAGGTACATCCATGGAGACTTATCACCATAGGAGATACTCATGTCATACTTCAGAATAGCCAAAGGACTCGTTCCATATGTCTACAACCTTCTAGGGGAAGTCTTCCATACTTTGTCTCTCATTTGTTATAGATATGAACCATTCATACTAGAGGAACAACTCTTGTCCGCAAGAGGTGCAATATTCCTAGAAACACCTACCAAGACACCTGTAGAAAATCCTATTGATGGGGTTGTTGGTTCAATCCAACCCTCATCAGCAGCTAAGCCTGCCAAGCAACATAGTACTTCTACTACTACTCCTTCTGCTCCTATAGTTTCTGCTGAGGTGAATTCCATTCAATCCACGCAAACACCCGGTAACAAGAAGAAAGGAAAAGGAAAGAATAAAAAAACTGGAAAACAGCAGGAGAATCCTAAGGATACGACCCCAGAGAATGAAAATAAAGGGAAGAGGAAGGCTAAGTATCCCTTCTTATTGTGTGGTGGTGGCCACTTCATGAAAGAGTGTCCTCACCGTGAAGATATTAGTAAATTTTTGAAAAGTAACCCTACATCGACAGTGCTTACCGACCCCTTTCCGTCTCAACAACAATTGATAGATCACATGTCCTCTCAAGAAACCTCTAATTATATGGAAGAAATCAGAATGATGTCCTCGGAAACTATTATTTTGACTACTCGTAGTCAGTCATATGAAAAATCGGTAGAGAAGAAGGACAAAAATCCTTCTACCGATAAAACTCCTTCCACTAGTTCTCCTCCATCTTCGTCTAATGGTCCTCTTACAATTGAGAAACCTAATATTTATTTGATTTTGCACCCACCCAAGAGTACCCTCATGAAATCTGTCTTTAATCCAAATGCTCGAGCTGCATAATTCTACAACGTTGTCGAAGACTTGGCTCAGGCACCCTGCGCAATGTCTACCCTAGAGGTACTCCAAAGTTGTCCAATGCAACACAAAAACTTGTTGACGCCATTGAGGGAATTAGACCTGGATAACACCAATTTAATTCATTTTAATTTGGAGAATTATAAGTCAAGATTACCCCACCAGCTCGCGTTTCAAATCGCAACCAGAATAGCTGGGAGGAAGGTCCATAGAACCGTTTTGGATGAGGGAGCTTCCACCTCAGTATTGTTTGTGTCTTGTTGGAGAGCCATTGGTTCTCCCGAAATTACGAATTCACCCACAACCTTGAAAACTTTTGACAGATGAGGTTTCCATCTTCATGGTCTGTTACCGGCCCTTTCAGTTGAGCTTGGGGGAAAGATTATTTTCATTCAGGTGGAGGTATTCGATGGTCCTTTGGATTACAATATTCTATTGGGGAGAAAATGGTTCTATGCTATGACAGCTGTCGCTTTGACACTGTTTTGAACTCTCCAATTCCCTCACTTGGGGAATATTGTGAACATCGATCAACTCGATTTTTGTTCACCAGATGTTGCTATCGCCACTGCAAATAATATCCCCATGCTAGGTCAATCCCCTCCGCCTTATCAATCAATTGGGGTAGGTATATTGAAGGATTCCACCCTTATGGGAGTGTTCCCCTCAGCCCCTCCTAGTACATATGTGGCAACTATGAATATGATTTCCACAACCAGCCACAGCCCTAGAGGCAAAGAGATTGTTGAGTCATCCTCTCTTGGCCCTTATGAAGCACTTTATGATGTTATTCAATCTGCTTCTGATGATATTCATCTGTTGGCTTTGGATCCTTACTACCTGCCTTATTGGATAGAACCCTCTCTTCCCACTCTAAACTATCTCTCACAGAATTTTCTCTTGGATGAGTCCATTATGGAGATCCTAAATGTGGACAAACCTATACAGGAAGATCATAACCATAGATCCTCTTTCGTTCCTAATGCCAGTTCGGTATAATTTGATCATGTGTCTCTTATTAGTACTGATATTGTCACCAATCATCAAACTCATGTATTGTTTCAAGGTACTGATTCCAAGGGAAACCTTTGCAACATCGCTCAGACAACCCCTATTGACATATCAGTTAAGCCCGAAACTGTTGAGCATGTTCACGTAGGCCGAAACTGTTCAACAGAAGAAGTTGAAAGTTATAGAGATCTATTCAAAGAGTTTTGTGATTCTTTTTCCTGGACATACAAAGAAATTCCTAGGATTAATCTGTCCATTGTGGTGCACTAGATTAAAACTTATCCCACGACCAAGCCAGTTCGACAAAAATTACGACAAGTCCATCTTAGGAAGGCTGTGGCTATCAAATCCGAAGTGGAAAAAACTTTGAAGGCAGGGTTTATTTATCCCGTACCACTGACAGAATGGTTGTCTAAGATTGTCCCAGTGGCTAAGAGATAGGGCACTATTAGGGTTTGTATCGATTTTCTATATTTAAATAAGGCTTGTCCCAAGGACAATTTCCCTACTCCACACATCGATCATATCATCGATAACTGTGTTGGGAGTGTCATCTTTTCTTTCATGGATGGCTTTTTCGGCTACAACCAAATAGACATTCTACCGACCAATCAGCACAAGATGACATTTATTTGTTTGTGGGGAACCTTTGCATATCAGAAGTTACCCTTTGGTCTAAAAAACATCGGAGCTACATTCCAGCGTGCCATGTCCTATGCTTTTCACGATATCAAGTGCATTGTGGAGCCATATCTAGACGATCTCCCTACTCATTCATAGCAATGAGAGGACCACCCAGGGCACCTTAGAGACATTTTCCTTAGGTGTCGTCATTATAATATTTGGCTTAACCCACAAAAATGTGTCTTCTATGTTGAGACTTGATGTCTTCTTGGCTTTGTGGTTTCCAAAGATGGCATCTGGATAGATCCTTTGAAAATTGTTGTTATTTTCTCCTTACCCGCCCTGACAAATATTACCGAACTCTAAAGTTTGCAGGGGAAGGAAAAATTTCTTCATCATTTCATATGCAACTTCACAGAAAAAACGCATGGCTATATGCATCTCTTGAAGAAGGACACTCCGTTGTTTTGGGATGACCAAGACCAATGATATTTTGATAATCGAAAACACACTCTGACACATTCACCAGTGTTTCACCCCCCATATTATTCAAAATAATTTCTGCGATATGTTTCCACCTCCACTACTACCATTGGTATGGTTCAAGTGCAAGAAGATCCCAACAGCCAAGAACACATGATCTATTACTTGAGTAAGACTCTCCTTGACTCTGAAACATGTTACTAGTGTGTGGAGAAGCTATCTTTAGACATGGTCATTTTTGTGCGAAAATTTCATCACTACATCTTACTACGCACCACAATTGTACTCGCGGATCAAAACCCCATGTATTACATTCTGATGCGTCTGGTACTAGGGGGCAAGCATTCCCGGTGGATCATTATCTTACATGAATTTGATCTTGAGTTCGCTAAGGATACTTCAAAGAAGTCCTTGGTTTTCACGGAGTTGATGTGTGACCTTCCCTATGCTATGATGGAAGTTGAGCCCTATGATTCATTTCCAGATGATTTCTTATTCCTGATCAGCACAACCAACCCATGGTATGGAGATTTGATCATCTATCTCTAGACCCTGAGATTTCAGCCTGACATGTCCCGTGATGATCGTTGTCGTATCCGTCACCACGTGAAGTATTATCTCATTTTAAATGATACATTGTATCGACTCCATTCTCCGACGATGCCTTACACACGAAGAGGATGAACAAGTTCTGAATGATTGACACTCTGAAGCATGTGGCGGTCATTTTTCTAGGATGGCGACAACTAAGAAAAATCTTCGCGCTGGGTATTTTTGGCCCTCCATCTTCAAAGATTGTCATGAGGAATCTAAGAAATTCCCACCCTGTCAACACTTTTATCCTAAAAAGCGCACCCACCCTGCTCCTTTACACCCTATCATTGCAGTTGTCCCTCTCGCCAAGTGGGGTATTGATTTCATGCATTGTAAGCCTACCTCAGCTGGGGGGCATGGTTACATCATCGTAGGCGTCAATTACTTTACAAAATGGGCCAAGGAAATGCCTACATATGCAGAGGATGGAAAAACTACCGCTCTCTTTTTGTTCAACCACATGATATCTAGGTTTGGAGTCTCATAAGCCATAGTCACTGACCACGTATCCCATTTCCACAATCAGATGATGGTTGAGTTGAGCGCTAAGCTAGTTTTTCGCCATGAAAACTCAACTCCGTATTACACGCAAGATAATGGTTAGGTTGAGGCCATTAAAAAAGTTTTGAAAATTATGCTGCATAGGATGGTTGGAGATCACAAATCTAATTAGCATTTGACTCTTTTTTCCGCACTCTAGGCTAATAGGACTTCAGTTAAGACAAAAACTGGTTTCACACCTTTTCAATTGGTTTATGGACTAGAACTTTTCCTTCCTATCAAATGTCAAATCCCATCACTCAGACTTGTAGTAGAGCTTATCCCAAACACTTCCATCGAAGAAGAACAGTTTTGTACTTAACAAACCTTAATTAAAGTAGAAGATATGTTGCATTGGCTAACGAGGCACACAAAAAAAGCATTGAGGCTCAATACGATAATTCTGTTCAGCCTCGTGTCTTTAATGAAGGTGACATGGTTCTGACTTACGATCAGAGACATGACAAGCTAGGGAAGGGGAAGTTTGAATCTATGTGGTATGGTCCCTTTATCGTCAATAAAGTTTTAGAGAAAGGGGCTTATGAGCTTGTATATTACAATGGGATACCTTTCGGGCAACCTCGCAATGGGTTGTACCTTAAGAGGTATTATGCTTGAACTCATTCTTGTATGGTACCTTGTATATATGTATATTGATTGACTTGTTTAGTTTGTTTTTGGTTTTTCAATATGGTTTTGAGTCTTGTTGTCAGTACTGTTTATACCATGTTTTGGTTATGCAGATCGGATGGATTTTTACGGTTTTGCTGATGGTGCCTGCCGTCATACCTTAAATCTTGCTTCAGCTGCTTGGGTTTTGTATTCCCTGACACATGACTTAGTTAGTTCAGGGGCAGTTTGTATTGGTCCAACTACCAACAACATCGCCAAGTATCAAGCAGTGATAGGTTTGTTGACCGAGGTTGCATCTTGGGACATTCATGACTTGGTAGTATTCATGGACTCACAGCTAGTGGTTTGTCATTTAAACCATGTTTATACCATTAGAAACCCTACACTTCTTCGCATTTTTCAAAGAATGCGTCTGTTAGAGAGGTCATTTTAGTCAATCACTTATAGGCACATTCCTAGGTCTTATAACATGGGTACTCTTTAGAAAACTACATTTTAGACTGGTACATTGCTCACACATAACTTTTTAAAATAAAACATGGTCCATTGTAAATTAAAATAAATAGTAAAAGACACACAAAAACACATGTAAATATTATTTTTCAATTTGAACACATTTAAACAACATAAATAAGTCTGTATATATATAAGTGTTTTACAAAAACATGGTCACAAGACCCCGAGTGAGGCACTCTGGCTTTTCGATATACAAAAATGTCAAAAATCCTGAAGATGGCTAGCTTTCAGTGTATACATCGTGTGGAAACATCTAGTGGTGCTCATGATAGCACATGATAGAATGGGCTACCTTGCGTAACAGGAGGCTGAAACGGCCTGACACTCCAGCCATGTGTCTCTGATACCTCCTGGCGAGGTCATCTATAGCAGAATCTGGAATTTCTAATTTCAACCGATTGAGGTTGTCCTCCAACTCGGTTAACTCATTGTCCCCTTTGTGTACAAAGCGATCCCCCGCTCGCCTATCCATTTGGGATGAACCTTAAGGTCGCGCAGCTCCTATGTCTGCATGAAAAATTTAGGTCTTTTCATCATATATATAATAAAAAAATCATAAACAATAAAACATTAAAAACAAAACAAACATCTTGAGCATTGTTTATTACCAATATCACCCCACTGGGCATCAATTGGTAAAGGTATATATGGATCTCCTCAGAAATCGATCCCATCATAAGCATAATCCTCGATCATGAGGATCTGATCATCCAACCAATAGAATAAGGGGTTATCGTACTTGACCTTGGCTCTACCACCTCGAGTGCGGTCTATGATCTCCACCCACTACAGCATGTAGGGGTCGCGAGCTCCCAGCTCATTAAAAAACACCTGTGGCCTCAGGAGAGGTACCCCCTCAAAAAATAAACATGCCAGGATAGTCCCATAACTGAATTGTTTCAGCTCTCCCTGTCGACACTTGGTCAGTTGATCCTTAAACACGCTCAACAATGCCTCGGCCCAGTTAAACATTGTAGGTGCCATAGCCTCCAGGGCATAAAGCATGTGTGCCCAGGAAGCTTGATGAGCCCCTTGGCTCCCAGCAACCCTCTACATAGTGAATAGTACAGTCTGAAGAGGTAAGTCCATCACTTCCTTAATTGGGATTTTCTTCCCATACATCTTAGGGCCTGGATAATAGTGACTAACTATGAGCTCTTGTGTTGTAATGTCTCCCCCTTAGAAGCATGTCAATGAAATTGGCACTCCACGGCTGGATAATCCAATAAGAAAATAAATATCTTCCACCTCCACGGTGAGAATGTGGGCCCCCACCTCAAAATATTGTTGTTCCGGGTTCCACATCCGCAAAATGTACTCCAATAATTTTACATGAGATATCATACTAGGAGCATGGAAGAATTTTAAAAGGACACACCCTCGTAGAGCAGCTATAGAAGCCGCATCTACCCCAGCACGGGCATCATCGTCCTCATGTTGCCTCTCTTTCCATACCACCATTTTGACCAAGACGACCTGTCAAAAACCACAAATGGAGAATTTAGACACATAATCAATCTTTTTAAATGCTTAAAAGGCATTATTTTTGCTAGGGAATCCATTTTTTGGGCGTGCTTCATGGCACCACTTCTGTCTCCTTGAGACAGAGCGGTGCCACCACCTGTGCAAGCGCAAAAACATGGTTGTCCATGGGCACCGCTTTTCCCGCAAAGGAGAAGCACATTACCCAGGAAACGATTTTTACCCTTGGGCAAAAATCCCCAAAAAACCCATGAAAATGCTTGGAAAGAAAAAATTTGAACCATGAAAATGATGAGAAGGGTCTTAGCTCCTACCTAAGACAGACGGAGCGGAAAATGGACAGGTAATGGCTCCAAAATCTCCAACTTAAATATGCACACCATTAGAGGAAATTTGGGGTCTAAAATGGGCCTTATAAGAAAACGTGCCAAAATAAGTTTTTGTGAGTTGGAATTCAAGAACCAATATAATTTCAATAAAATAAGTCAACCATAATGGTTGAATTGACATATTTGTCATTAAAAAAAACTACTTTTTTTGTTCATATTTTCGACATATCTCATTGTGTTTTTACTCAAATTTCAATTGGGAGATCTCATTGGATGCGGAATTTGATTCCGCATCCAACGAGTACCCACATTGCATACTTTTGATAGACCCCGCTACCCCAAAAACAAGAAATACCTGAAAAAAACGTGATGATGACATCATCATCACATTTTTTCATGTATTTCTTGTTTTTGGGGTAGCAGGGTTCGTCAAAAGTATGCAGTGTGGGTACTCGTTGGATGTGGAATCAAATTCCGCATCCAACGAGCTCTCCCGATCGAAATTTGAGTAAAAACACAGGGCGATATGTCAAAAATATGAACACAAAAAGTAGTTTTTTCCTTTCTTCCTCCAAAATTAATCAATATTATTTTATTATTTTGACTATTATTTTATTATTTTCCTTAGGAGGCCCATTTTAGACCCCAAAATTCCTCTAATGAATTGCTCCAAGTGGCTCTCCAAAACTTGGTAAATGGTAAATGAAATGTTATACTATTTCAATTGACTTTTATATGATATTTTTTAGGGTTTTTACATTATTTTAATATTTTTAAATTATTTTATTAAAAAATACAATTTCCTGTAGTTATAAAAGTCAATTTTAATATTTATTTTGGGGAACTAATAATCTTTTAAAAGGTTCTTGTAGGGACATAACTGAATAGTATTGACTATTGGTAAGTTCATTTTTTACTTTTCCATACTTCCATAAAATGGAAAAATTCGTCGAGCGCTAATTTTGACATTTTGGTCGTGCTATTTAAACCTAGTACCAACATTCTGAGTCATTTTCGCTTCTTTCTAGGCTCATTAAACTCACTCATCGCAAAAGAAACCCTAATGGAGTCTTTTTTAAACTCTTTTCAAACTCCTAAAATGTGAAAAGATTGTCGAGCAAACTTGTCATCTTCACGCTAGTAAAATTACTTGAAGAGTCATCTTTCCAACGGCAGTTTACCCCTTTTTTGGTTCAGATTGACTAGCTACGAAAAATGAGCACTCCAACCAATCATGACTAGAAGAGTTCTGTCGGGTATTATTTTATACTTTTTTGGGCCCTAGAGACTAAATTGTACGAAAAAGGACCATTTTGAGTCTTCTTCTATTTTCGTTCAAACTCTCTAAACATGAACGATACTGACTTAACTTTCAATGGACTCGTTAAATCAAACACTGAGAGACCCTCTTTTGGGAACGAACCCCTCCTTCATTAGGTTCATGAAATATATGAGAATGGACTTATCCCCAGATAACATACAACAAGTGTTTGTTACCCTCTTTGGACTCGTAAAAATGAAAGGAGGCACTCATCAATCATGATGGGGAAATTAAGGGAAGGGAACTATTTAATTTTACAAATAAATGGCAGTTAGTAGTCACCTTTGAACATGGAACTTGTCTGCATTTCATTCAGTCAATTGGGTATTCAACTTGCTTCCCAATCGATCCACTTTCATGAGTCATGTCACTCCTTTGAGTCCTTCAAATAATGCATCATTTATTGTCGCATTATGTCATGATATCCGCCTGGTCTAAGTCAATGCTTCCAAGTCTTTGGTCGTTCCATCCAATTTTCAAATGGAAATTGAAAGATTACCTCTGCAGTCAAAACAACCTTTGTGTCAATACCTTTTTTATTTAGTCCTATGGTTACATCATACTCAAAATTCCATAACTTTGTTCCAAGTTTTGTGTCGTCAATGTGGGATTCGTCATGGCCCTCCTTCGACGAGACTATTCCTGTCGACATTAGATAATCATCCAGGAATTAGTTTTAGAAACAAAAAGATAGTACCTTGAGATCTGTATGCATCAATGACAAATTATCTTGCTCTCGACATAGGTTCACATCATTGAACTTTTATCGAAATATTCAACTTAGTGTTTGATGTCAAATCATATATTCACACTCGGGAGATTGTACTAGGGTACCTTGGGAGTCATTGATATAAATGGTGATCTCCCTCGCACTTGTTAACGGTTCTCATCATTTATCGATAATAAAGTGGTTTCTACCATGATTGACATCAAGACCTTGTAATCACATGGATAGAATCATACTTTGTGGAAGACGAGATGAAGACCCTGGGTATCTGTTAAGCGCTCATTTCTTTCCCCAGGTTGTGATGGAGTATTTTGTATGAGTCCTAGCATGGATCCACATTTGTATGTCAGTGGTTGTGCTCATATTTGTGTCTTTATGACATAGATCTACATTGTATGTCTAGTAGCTATGTCCAAGTTTGAGTCTTTTTCACATGGATCTACGTTGTATTCTAGTAGACATGTTTATTCATCCCTCTCATGGATCTTCCTTGTATTGGTCTGTAGCCATGATGAGAAGACATTTGTATATGAGTCAAAAGTATTGATGTATTGTAGAAGCCTGGTTGATGATGATCTATGATCAAGCAATTTCTTGCCTCGAAGTGATAACTTTCTCTTTCAAATCTCTCACTTATCGTATCCCTCTAGCCTCATGCCTTTGGGGGAATTCTGTTACACATAAATATCGTAACCATCATGTGGTGAGGCTTAAAACATCAGCAATTTCCCTCAATTCCCAAAATGTGAAGTTGGACATTGGCCCAGGACTCCTATTTTCCATATTTTAGTCCAGCACCAACTTTTCCCTTAATGAAAAGGCATTACCCTATTCAGTAACGCCCATTTTCTCTTGACAATAAGCGGTGCCACCTCTTCTTACCCTTGATCAAAGAGTGGTTCCACCCTGGTAACACTCTGTCTACATGGAATAAAAGTGGTGCTCGAGTCAAAAAGAGAACAATAGAATATTCACGAAGCTTCTCGAAGGAATACTTTGTGGCACCCTCATCCCTAATCCTTTGGACCACCTGGAATTGAGATCCCCCCTAGTAGGATCTCCCTTCCACCTCACCCACCATTTTTTCAACCATCCCTATCCTCCCAAGGCCTGTAAAACTTGGCTCATTCCCCATGGTTGAGAGAGAGAAAAGTAATGTTGTTGCATTGAGTTTCTGGCCAAATCTAGGGTAAGCATATAAGGATCAAGTTGGAGCTTTTCTGGACAAGGAGTGGCGTGCGAAGGAGCATCACAACACTAAGGCAATGTTTGTAAGATTTATTCTTCATTTTTTATGAAAATTTGGTTCCTTTCCCATAAAATGTATTATGTTTCAATCATTCATTTTATTACTGGATTCCTTAGTCACTAGTATAGAACTGTAGATTATGTTCTGGTACCTTTGATCTTGCTTGTATATTTGATGTGTTTGTGCAGGTACATCCGTGGAGATTCATCACCATAGGAGACACTTACATCATATTGTAGAAAAACCAAAGAATTCATTCCATATATCTACAATCTCTAGGGGAAGTCTTCCATCCTTGTTGTTTACTCATTTGTTCAATATCTGAACCACTCAAGACTAGAGGAACAACTCTTATCTGTAAGAGGTGCGATATTCCTAGCAATAATAACGTGGTTCACCCAAGATGGGATACATCCACACATAAATTCCCAACCCTTTTATTATTATACCATCTAGAAAAATGAAGGGATACAACATGTAGAAAACCCTACTACACTTCCTCTTCAGTCTCTTTCACATAATCACAGAGATTGTTTTACAGAGATGCAATACAATACACAACCATACTACAACTCCTTCATTTTTTAAAGGGAATACCATGGGAAAATACCACAAGATTCCCAAAATGATGGGATCATAAATCACCCATTAATGAACAAGTCATAGCTTTGAAATTTAAACATTTTACAAGGAAGTTTTTCTAAATTTACGCCACGGGGGCACTGACCCTAAACCCCCGCTAGGTGGGTGGGATCCCAAAATAGTTTATTCCTCCCCCCCATGGACCCCTCTAATGATTATAGTGGGGGGAAATCCCACCCACACTCCCCCCGTTAGGTGATGGGATCCAAACTCGACTGCAATAACAGCTTTGAATCAAGAAGATCAGGCTCCACAACCAACAATATCCCACTTGGAGACTAATCACAACAACTCCACCATTGTGGAACTTGTTGGACTATGATTTGAAAATTGGACTTGTCAAATTTCTCTTCTTCAACTTCATTCTTGAAGGCCAAAAAATACCGAGGAGGAACTCAATTTCTCTTGGGTTACTATCTTTGTCAACATGACTGCAAGGTTATGGCTAGTATGTATATTTTCCAACTTCAATAGTTCATATTCCAAAACAGATATTATGAAATGGTACTTCAGATGTATATGTTTAGTATTCAAATGGAAGGATGAGTTCTTTTCAATATGAATGGCACTCTGGCTGTCATTGTACAACTTACTATTCTCATGCTTCTTATCCAATTCCTCCATAAACCTTTGCAACCAAATCATCTCTTTACTAGCCTCTATAGAAGCAACATATTTTGCTTCCATTGTTGAAAGTGCAGCAACATTTTGCAGTTTCTAAATCCAACTTAATGTTCTTCCACCCACATGTAAAACATACCCTGTGGTGATCATCCTGTTGTCTTTATCACCTGCCATATCTGCGTCAACCTATCCTTCTAGAACAATGTTTGAACCTCTAAAACATAATGCATGAGAAGTGGTACATATCAAATACCTGAGAATCCATTGTACTTCCTTCCAATGCTCTTTACCTGGATTGTTAATATACCTTCTCACAACTCCTATTGCATGTGCCATATATGGTCTTGTGCAAACCATGGCATACATCAAGTTTCCAACTACTAATGAGTAAGGAACCTTGGACATGTTTTCTATCTCTTCATGTGTCGTGAGACAAATCTACTCAAATAGTTTTAAATGGATGGCCAAAGGTGTACCAATTGGTTTTTCATTCTGCATTCTAAACCTCTCCAACACCTTTTCTATGTACTCACCCTGAGACAATGTCAATTTGTGATTTTTCTTATCTCTTGTTATTCTCATACCAAAGATTTTCTTTGCAAAACCCAAATCCTTCATCGCAAATGATTTAGCTAGTTTCCTTTTGAGCACATTTATATGTTGCATGTTAGAACTTGAAACAAGCATTTCATCCACATACAATAACAAGATAATATATCTTCCATTATCTAGCCTCTTGAAATAAATAGAGTGGTTAGAATGCCATCTACTATAACCATGTTCTATCATAAACTTATCAAATTTCAAATACCGCTATCTTGGAACTTGTTTTAGGCCATACAAGCTCTTCTTCAACCTGCAAACCGAATTCTCCTTCCCTTTGACCTCATATCCCTATGGATGTTGCATATAAATCTCTTCCTTCAAATCCCCATAGAGAAAGTTCATTTTTACATCTAACTATTCAAGATGCAAATATTCTACCACCTTTAGACATAAAAGAGTCCTAATTGAATTCATTTTAACAATAGGAGAAACTTTTTCATAAAAATCTATACCTTTATTTTTTTCAAACCCCTTTACCGCAACTCTAGACTTATACCGCTTCTTTCCTCCTTCTTCCTTCAACTTGTTGTTGAAATATTGTAACTTCAAAGAATATTCTATATGTATTTTTTGTGGTCCCCAATGTTCCTACCCGGAGAATCACTTGTATTTATTTATACCCTGATGTTTCTAATCAAGAGAGCTAATAGGATTCATGAGGAATTCCCCTCCAATTGTAAGTTGGGTCATTAGTACCCCAGTTGTGGTTACTCGAGCCTACAAGATTAAATTAGGATTACTCAAGCCTACATGACTGAATTAATTATTAAGTGAACGAAAGAATATAAATAGAGGTATGGTGCTCCTCATTTGGAACACACACACTCACTTGTGTAGTGCATTAAAGAGAGAGAGAGAAGTAGTTGGAGAAGGAGGAGGATCAGTCTTTTGGTTTTACCTTTTATCTTTTTGGGGCATCTATATTGAGGAAGCTTTTGCTGGGTTTTTCCCTTTAGGGTTTTCCCAGGATAAATCTGTGTTGTTCTTGTGATACTGTTTATTTCAGTGATCCTGTTTATATGCTTTTTGAAATTAAATGCTGATGATCTAGCTTAGCATATGGAATTTTAACATGGTATCAAAGCTAGCCTAAATAGGACAGCTGTCACAAGGTGAAAAAGCCCTCTCTCTCTCCCCGGAAGAAATTAGGGTTTTGGGAAAAAATTTGATTTTCGGAAAACTGCTTGCATAGAAAGTTGTGCCCTTCCATAGTGCATCTATTGAGCCTGGAATCAAGGTTTTTGGGTGAGTGAGTCTCCAGGAAAGTCAAACCCTAGTTTGACAGCTGCACCAGAAAACTGTTGAACCAGAAAAGTAGCTGGAAGCTGCAGAAGCTTAATCTTGCAAGTCTTATTTGGAAGGTGAAGACTTGATATCTCTAGAAACCAAGCACAGTCAACTCACCTCATTCAAGTGCATCTCCTGGTAAGTTCAGTTTCTCATTTCGCAAAATTTCATTTTTTTGTGATTTTCTAACAAGATGGCCCCAAGCACTAAGCTTGAGGACAAGCTAGAAGGCATAGAGAATTTTCGAGCATGGAAATATAGGATTGGTCTCATTCTCCAAGAGAATGATCTTGATAAGTATATCAAGGAGGAATTTGCAGAACCTAAAGAAGGTAAAGCTAAGGAGAAGCACAATAAGGATATGATTAGGGCACAAAGGATTATTGTTGACTCCATCAAGGATCACTTGATCCCTCAAGTATCATCCAAGAAGACTCCAAAAGAAATGTATGATTCCCTATCCAGAATGTATGAGGGTAGAAACATCAACAGAAAGATGAATCTAAGAGCTCAACTAAAGAGCACCAAGATGAGTCATGGAGAATCCATCCAGGACTACTTCACAAGGGTTTCTCATATCAAAGAACAACTAAAAGCTATTGGAGACAAACTTGATGAAGATGAGATGGTTATGACTGCTCTTAATGGTCTCACTAGACCCTGGGAGTCATTCATCCAGATGATGTGTGCCAGGAAGGAAAGCATGAAGTTTAATGTGGTATGGGAAGACTGCATTCAAGAGGAGACTAGAGTGGCAAATAGAGAAGCCTTACTAAAGGAGGATGATCAATCCCTAGCCACTCATACCAAGAGAAGAAGAAGTCAACCTAACTTCAAAAGGGGAAACAAGAGGGAGTATCAACCTCCCAGAAAGTTCCAAAAGATAAGAGAAAGTCTCCCCGACAAGGACTACTCCGGCTTTCAATGTTTTAATTGTGATAAGATAGGACACACTGCCAGAAATTGTCCTATGAAGAGACAAGAATATAAGAAGAGGATCAACAACAACAAAATACATCATGCCCATCTAGCTGAAGATGAGGGCGAAGAAGAAGAAGAGGAAGGACCTCCAAGCAAGCAAGCAAGAGAAGAAGATGCAGAAGAATATGTATTATTCTCAGCACTCTCCGGATCTACTACACCTAGAGAATATACTTGGCTTATTGATAGTGGTGCTTCAAAGCACATGACGGCACAAAAGAAGACTCTATCAAGACTTGAAGAAAAGAAATCTCCTCAGAAAGTATCCCTAGGAGATGACTATCAATATCCAATCAAAGGAGTTGGTGAAGTAAGCTACAAGATTGATTTAGGAAATCCCCTAAAGATGAAAGAAGTGCTATGTGTACCAGGTCTGAAAAAGAATTTACTTTCTATATCAGCTTTAGATAAGAAAGGATTCAGAGTTGCATTCATAGATGGCCAAGTACTCATGTGGCCCAAAGGAAATAATATTGAAGATACAGTTATCATTGGTGAAGAAGAAGGAGGCCTATATAAACTCAAGGGACACTCAGAAATAGCTTTTGTTCATGAGTCCACAGACCCTAGTGAACTATGGCATAGAATGCTTGCCCACATTAATTACAAGGAACTACCTCATGTGAACAAAGTAGTGACGGGATTACCATACATTAAGATCAAACATGAAGGCATTTGCAAAGGATGTGCGAAAGGAAAGAATATCAAGAATCCATTTCCGAAGAGCGAAACAAAAACAGAAGGTATGTTAGAATTGATTAATTCAGATGTGTGTGCTCCAATGTCCTCCACATATTTAAGTGGTTTTGAATATTACATTACATTTATTGATGATTATTCAAGAAAGACATGGATATATTTCTTGAAATCAAAGAGCGAAGTGTTTGAGAAGTTCAAGGAATTCAAAGCCTTGATAGAGAATCTCTCAGACAAAAGGATCAAGACACTCTAATCAGACAATGACAGAGAATACACTTCAAAAGAGTTTGAATCCTTTTGAAAAGATGTTGGAATCAAGAGGGAACTATCTACTCCCTACAATCCTCAACAAAATGACATTGCAGAAAGAAAGAACAGGACTATCATGGAAGCAGCGAAGACAATGATATATGATCAAGATCTTCCAATGCATCTATGGGAAGAAGCAGCTAGAACTGTTGTATATGTACAGAATAGAATATCTCACAGTGCTCTTGGATTCAAGACTCCGGAAGAGATATTCACAGGAAAGAAGCCTGAGGTAGGTCACCTCAAAATATTTGGTTGTCCAGTTTACGTTCATATACCGAAAGAGAAAAGAACAAAGTTGGATCCTTTCGGAAATAATGGGATATTTGTTGGATACTGTGAAGTATCCAAGGCATTCAGAATTTACATTCTTAGATACCATCACATGGAAATTAGTCGAGATGTGACATTTGATGAAGAAGCAACCCTCAAGAGATCGAGGAAGTGCCAACATGAAGAAGTGTATGAGGAAGAGGCACCTCCTAGAAATGAAGAAACTACATGTCTCCCTGAAGATGAAACTCCTAAAGAGCATGACATGACAAAACCACAAGAACCTCCTACGATGGAAATGTCACGAAAAAGAAATTCTACTTGGGAAAGAGAGATTATACAAGAAGCAGAAAGATATGGAGCTCATGAAGGCTCCACAAGAGTAAGTAAGAGGCCCAAGACATTTTCCAACTATGTAGCCTTGATGTGTGATCTTGTAGATCAAGAACCTACAAACTACGAAGAAGCGGCACAGAAGAAAGAATGGGTAGAAGCAATGACTGAAGAATACCAGTCAATAATGAGGAATGATGTATGGGATATAGTTCCCAAACTAGAAGGAAAGAGTGTAGTATCCTCCAAATGGATCTACAAGATAAAACATGCAGCTGACAAAAGTATCGAGAAGTATAAAGCAAGATTTGTGGTTAGAGGTTTCTCTCAGAAAGAGGGAATTGATTATGAAGAGACTTTTGCACCTGTAGCATGGTATACTTCAATTAGAGCTATCATGGCACTTGCATCCATGATGAAGTGGAACTTACTCCAGATGGATGTGAAGATAGCCTTCATGAATGGTGTGATTGAAGAAGAAGTATACCTAGAATAACCACAAGGATTTGAAGTTGAAGATAGACATACTCATGTATGCAAGTTGAAGAAGGCCCTGTATGGCTTGAAGCAAGCTCCCCGAGCTTGGTATGGAAGGATAGATAGTTTCCTGACAAGCATGAGATTTGTCAAGAGTAAAGAAGATCCTAACCTTTACCTCAAGGTTATAGAAGATGTGTTGGCCTCCTATTTTGACTGTCCATCACTATATTTTCTAGTTTCAAGTCTCATGAACCAAGTAATAATAGGCTTTGTTTAGTGTTGTTTTGTGCATGGTTATGCCTTTTTGAAGAACAACATTGCTAGGTGCTTTGGTAAGTGACTTTTTAATTGTTTATTTATTATTTTGCTTTGTTTTATGTATATAATGGAACTTTTGGTTTTCATTTAATAATGGGTCCATTAATAAGTCTTTGTTTCTTTCATGCAATGGTCTTTTGGCTATCCAACCCAACGCTTGTCCCAGCGCTCCAAAGATACATGTTCACTGAACCAACGATTTGGGGGATTCTATCCACAGAGGAGATGTCTCTCTTGGTTTCAAATTGATTTCCAGATGCATGTGAAGATTATTCAGGTGTTGTTTCGTGGTTGTCCTTTGTTCAAGGAGCTGTTGTACTCCATCTTTAGCAGCATATGGATTTCAGGGGATTTGAATTCAATCTTTTAGTTCATGTATGCCGAGATAGGTGTAGAGTTGTTACATGGGTCGATCCTTGTTCCAAGGTCGATTTTACTTTGTATTTTAAGCATAAAATGTAACCTTGAAACCCTAAGTAGGGATACACACACAGAGAAGACTGTAAACTCTATTCTTATTAATTGATCGAGCGTTTATTTCCTTAAAGCTTTGATTTTCAGACTTGTAGGCGTTGAGGGCAGGGCCCACCTTCAACACCGATCATTTGTGTTTAAGTGTTGCTTGTATTGTTGTAAGTAGAGTGATGTTGCATACTTTGCCACTGTTTTTATCATGGAATGTTAATGGTTTTGATTACTTGTGATTTGGAATGGGATTTATGTTTGCAGAAGACTAAGTGATATCATATGCATTCAGTTTAGCCTGTAAAATCGATTGAGTAGAGTAGTAAGAGTGGATTTGAAACTTTTTTTATTCCTAGCGTGATACTGCTTGTTTGATGGTTACAACCCTTGTTTAAAGAATCTGTTCAGAGTTATAGAATTTATAAAACTGTATGATGAATTTGAGTGCATTCAGTTTGTTGTAGGATCAAATTAACATAGGATTGAAAATAGACTTGGATTTCATACTTCCTTTACTGCCAGCGTGATATTGATTAGTGGATGACTTCAATACTTGTTTTAAAACCCTTTTTGGCTATCAAGTTTACAAGACTGTAGATTGTTTAAAGAGCTGGATTGTAGTGTGAAAGACTCGCAATACCTATTGAATCCACAGAGGTTTTAAAGATATGAGTTTATAGGGTATCTAGGGTTTTCCAAACAACATTTTGAATTGGTGATATAGGGATTGGAATCATGCTTTTGTTCACTACATGGTGTTGAATGAACTTAAGGAAAAGAATCATAGCTCACTAGTAGATGCCAGCATTGTTTCCTAGGATTTGAATATCAGTCTCATAGTACATGCAAATGAGAGTGAATAGTTCCAATATACTTTGGTATGCATAGAACACAGGTAGAATATGTTTGATATTAGCAGCAAGTCCAAAATTCATCGTGTTAACTGTTTGTGGATGATTTAGAGTTAAGAGAGACAGATTTCATTTCAGTAGTTGTTGAGAGTGATAAGTGTTTGTATAAACTTAGGCATCAGATTCTCTAGGGTTAATGATTGCAGTCTTAGATACAATACAAAGTCATTGGGATTGGCTCAGCATATTTATTTTGTAGGTAAGGTTGGAACTAGGGTTTGTATTTACTAAGTTATTTTCTTGGTAGGATGCTTGCCCTGAAGAATAGATCATAATTAGCATAGCTTAAGGTTGTTGTAGCTTAGTATATATCGATGATTGCTTTGGAAGATTGTTGTAGCTTAAGGTTGCGGTAGTTTACATTGAATTTGACAGTGTGGTAGACTGTAAGATAGGGATTAACAAGTTGATTTTCCTTTATTTAGGATAGACCTAATAACTCTTAGCATTGGTCATTCAATAGAGTAATATTTACATCAATTACATTTTGTTTCTTATCTGTGAGTAGACTAAATTACTGTTAGCATGAGCATTGAAACTACTTTGCCCGCACATACGGTGTAGCAACTCGAAGTATACGTATTCCGGTCGATAATTAAATTAAGGTAAATTAAATAACAATAATTTTACCCAACAAGATGAACCTGTCATACTATTATTATATGTGGATGCTTTATTTCTAACAGGGAATGAGAAACAAATTTTGGAAAGCAAGAAGAAACTCTGTTGCTAGGCTTCTGCGGTGCATGTTTTTAATATCAGTATTCGGAATAGCCGCAGACCTTGGGTTAATGCATTACTTCCTAGGTATGGAAGTATGGCAAATTTCAAAAGGAATCTTTCTCAACCAGGAAAAGTATGCTATAGATATATTGAAAAGATTCAATATGTTGGAATACAAAGCCATGGCCACACCCATGGATTCCAACCTGAAGTTGTTAGTTAATGACTCATCAGAGTTAGTAGATGTGACTCAATACAAATAAATTATTGAGTCGTTGATGTACTTAACAAATACCAGTCCAGACATTTGTTTTACTGTGAACACCTTGAGTCAGTATCTAGTTCAACCTAGACGTGTTCACCTAATAGCTACAAAACATGTGATGAGATATCTGAAAGGGACTATAGACTTTGGTCTATACTATGATGGAAGCCATGAGTACATACTGTATGGCTATACGAATGCATATTGGGTTGGAAGTGTATCAGATAGGAAAAGCACATCAGTTGGATGTTATAGTCTGGGATCTGCTATGATTTCATGGTTTAGTAGGAAACAATCCAGTGTTGCTATTAGCACGGCTGAAGCAGAATATATAGCAGCTTGCTCTACTAGTTGTGAAGCCATATGGATTCGGAAGCTGATGTCAAGATTATTCAACCTGGAATTGGATACTACCGTGATTCTATGTGATAAGCAAAGTTGTATAAAGATGACAGAGAACCCAGTGTTCCATGATAGATCGAAGCACATAGAAATATGGTATTTCTACATTCAAGATATGATGCAGAAGGAAGCCATAAAGCTCCAGTGTGTAAGTACTGATGAACAAGTTGCTGATGTATTGATGAAGCCTCTGTCTTGGGTAAAGTTCGAACACTTTCGAGACAAGCTTGGTGTTGTTTGGAAAGACCTTCCTTGAAAGGGGGAGCAATGATGTTGCAATGGGATTGTATCATCCCTGGACAGTTGTCCTAAAGTGATCTAGTGACTTCGGTCCTCGAGAATGAAGAGGGATTGTATCATCCCGGGACATCTATCCATAATAGATCCGGTGACTTCAGTCCTCGAGAATGTGGTGGGATTGTATCATCCTTGAACTTCAGTTCAGAATGGATCCAGTGACTTCAATACTCGAGAACGTAGTAGGATTGTATTATCCTTGAACTTTTATTCAGAACAGATGTGGTGACTTCGGTACTCGAGAACCTAGTAGGATTGTATCATCCTTCAACTTTTGTTCAGAACGGATCTGGTGACTTCGGTACTTGAGAACGTAGTAAGATTGTATCATCCTTGAACTTTTGTTCAAAACAGATCCGGTGACTTCGGTACTCGAGAACGTAGTAGGATTGTATCATCCTTGAAATTTTGTTCAGAACAGATCCAGTGACTTCGGTACTTGAGAACGTGGTAGGATTGCATCATCCTTGGACTTAGTCCTAAAGTGATAAGGACTGATTATCCTGTAATCAATCCGATGACTTCGGTTGTCGAGAATGTGGTAGGATTGCATCATCCTTGGAATTAGTCCTAAAGTGATAGGGACTGATTATCCTGTAATCAATGCGGTGACTTCAGTTATCGAGAATGTGGTAGGATTGCATCATCCCTGGACTTTAAGTCCAAAAGTGACCCAGAGACTTTTTTGTCTTTGTACTGTGGATTGCAGGTTGTTGCTGATGATGATGATGTTCCTGATCGAAAGATAAGAGTGTGATGATGATGATGTTACTGATCGAAATATCAGAGTGTGATGATGATGATGTTACTGATCGAAAGATCAGATTGTGATGATGATGATGTTAATCGAAAGATCCGAGTATGATGATGATGATGATGTTGATCGAAATTTCAGAGTATGATGATGATGATGTTGTTGATTGAATGATGATGTTGCTGATTGAAAGGTCAAAGTGTTGATGATGATGTTGCTGATCGAAAGGTCAAAGTGATGATGATGATGTTGCTGATCGAAAGGTCAAAGTTCTGATTATGATGTTGCTAATTGAAAGGCCAAAGTGTTGTTGATGATGTTGTTGATCAAAAAGACTAAAGTACTGATGATGATGTTGTCTTTCAAAGTGTTGCTGCTGTTGAATATTGAATATGAAGACTATATGGTGTTGAAAAGCTTCTAATGATTTATAGATGTGTCACCCTGATGATGATGATGATGATTCCCTCCTTCTACTATTTTTGTTGTTGATGTTGTTGTAGAATACCCTTCTCGTTAAGTGGGGGTGTTGAAATATTGTAACTTCGAAGAATATTATATATGTATTTTTTGTGGTCCCCGATGTTCCTACTGGGAGAATCATTTGTATTTATTTATACCCCGATGTTTCTAATCGGGAGAACTAATAAGATTCATGAGGAAGTCCCCTCCAATTGTAAGTCGGGTCATTCGTACCCCAGTTGTGGTTACTCGAGCCTACAAGATTAAATTAGGATTACTCGAGCCTACATAACTGAATTAATTATTAAGTGAACGAAAAAAATATAAATAGAGGTGCGGTGCTCCTCATTTGGAACACACACACTCACTTGTGTAGTGCATTAGAGAGAGAAAGAGAGAGAGAAGTAGCTGGAGAAGGAGGAGGATCAGTCTTTTGGTTTTACCTTTTATCTTTTTGGGGCATCTATATTGAGGAAGCTTTTGCTCGATTTTTTCCTTTAGGTTTTTCCCAGGATAAATCTGTGTTGTTCTTGTGATACTGTTTCTTTTAGTGATCCTATTTATATGCTTTTTGAAATTAAATGTTGATGATCTAGCTTAGCATATGGAATTTTAACACTTGTAAACCCATTTATTTTGCAATGCTCTTTTACCTACATGAAACTCAACCAAATACCAAGTCTAGTTTCTTACCAATGAGTCCATCTCCTCATTCATGCATTGCTCCCACTTCTTTCTAGTTTCCACTTGCATTTCCTTTTCATAACATTTTGGTTCACCAAAATCAGTCATCAATAAATAATACAGTGAAGGAGATAATCGTCTAGGAGGTCTACTTAACCTGGTAGATCTTCTAACACTTACATGAGTTTGAGGTACCTCCTGATGTTATTGATTTTTTGGTACCTTTGGAACTTCATTTTCTTTGATTTCATCAATCACTGTGTACTCGGTATTTTCATTTTCCTCTTTATTTCCCTGCAACTGATATTTGTACATAACCTTTTCATTGAATACCACATCTCTACTCCTAATGATTTTTTTATTTTTATAATCCCATAAGTGATAACCAAAATCATCAACCCCATATCCAATAAAGGTGAATTTATTAGATTTAGCCCCAAGATTTGTTCTATTTTCTTTATCAATATGGACAAATGATTCAGAACCAAAACTTCTCAGAAATGAATAGTTTACCTTTTTACCTGCCCATGCCTCCTCTAGAATTCCACCATCCAAAGCACTTGAAGGACCTATGTTTATTAAATAAACAACATTATCTACAACATCAACCCAAAAATGTAAGGGAAACTTTGCATGCAATCGCATACACCTTCACGCTCCATGATCATCCTATTCAACCTTTTTGACACACCATTTTCTTGTAGTGTTCATGGGACTGTCTTCTCTCTACGAATCCGATGGTATGAATAGTAACTATCAATATTCTTGTTGCAGTATTCACGTCCATTATCATATCTGAGACACTTCAATCTTTTCGTTGTCTCATTCTCAACCAAATATTTCCACTTTTTAAAATTAGCAAACACATCATATTTCTATCTAATGAAATAAACCCAAGTTTGTATAGTTGCATCATCAATAAAATTAACATAATAATGATATCCACCAAGAGATTGTACTTGATCGGATCCCATACATCTGTATGCACAAGCTCTAACTTTTCACTCTTCTTTTGTTTCCCAACCCTGAGAAATCTAACTCTCTTATGTTTTCCATAAACACAATTTTCATAGAACTCCAAAATTACCTGCTTCAAATCCGAAAGAATTTTCCTTGAGTGGAGAATATGCATCCCCTTCTCACTCATGTGGTTAAGCCTATGATGCCACAACGTTGTACTTTTTTCTATGGAAGCTACAAATATATAATAATCAATATTATGAGGACATAAATACAACATACCTATCCTATCTCCTTTTTCTATTACCAGTGCTCCTTTAGTGATATTCCACCACATTTTTTCAAATGTAGACAAATAGCCACTATCTACCAATTGCCATGTTGAGATCAAATTTCTTTTCATACCAGGAATATACCTTACATCTTTTAGCATCCATTCATTTCTATTATTTAACTTAATATGTACCTTACCCATTCCAACAATTTTACATTGTTCATCATCCCCCAATAAAACATGTCCAAAATCACATAAAACACAATCATGAAAGAATTTCCTATGGGTTGTAGCATGACATGAAGCCCCTGATTCTACTACCCAGTAATCACTAGTATTATATAATTCAAGAATCAAAGAATCTTTTAACACATTACCTGCTTCATTAGCTTCCATAGTAGTCTCTTGTTGCTCGTATCCTTTCTTCTTTAGAGCTATGTAGTCTTTCTTTAAATGTTCTCTCTTACCACAATTCCCACACTATATTTTTCCAAGTTTGGACTTGGATATTTCCTTTCTAGACTTACTATGATAACCTGGACTCTTTCCTCTCTCCCTTTGTCTTCCCCTACTCTCCATGGTCAACACATTACCTAATGTCTCACTTGTGTTTTTTCTTCATATTTCGTTGCTAAGAATAACACCAACAACATCTTCAAATTTAAGTGTTTGAACCAAAGGAAGAGTTACTTACAACCATGACCAAGACATTCCAGATTTCTAGCAATGAGCACAAGATTAGAATATCCCTAACCTCATCATCAAAGTTCACTCCTATAGAACTTATATGATTAGTAACCATATTAAATTCATTTAAATGGTCAGCAATAGATCCAGCTTTTGACATCTTCATATTAAATAAACTCTTAATTAGAAATACCTTATTGGAAACCGAGGGTTTTCATAGATCTTAGATAATGCTCTCATCACACCCTCCATTGTCTTTTCTTTAGAAATATTTAAATCCACTAACAAATCCAAGCACAACTGTATTGTTTCTAGTTCCTTTCTGTCAAGAATTTCCCATTCTTCATCCTTCATAGTCATCGACCATTTTGTTTTTCCGCCCAATGGTAGGAATAGATCCTTCTGGTACAGATAGTCCTCCATTTGCATCTTCCATAACTAGTAGTTTTGGATGTGAAATTTATCGACCCTAAACTTTCCTTCTTCTTCCATTCCCCCCACTCGAACCAGGAACCCTTCTTTCCTGTGAGTTTACCATCCAAATAGACATTTTGACTCTGATAGCAATTGTTAGAAAAACATGATCACAGAGCAATAACAATAATCAAGATGCAAATATTAAAACATATAAATCATTACAAGAGATACACCAATATAATTTGGTTCACCCAAGATGGGATACGTCCACACAAAAATTTCCAGCCCTTTTATTATTATATCGTCCAACAAAATGAATGGATACAACCTACAACAAACCCCAATGCACTTCCTCTTCACTCTCTCATACAATCACAGAGATTGTTTTACAATGCTACAGTACAATACACATACATATTACAGTCCTTCCTTTTATAAAGGGGATACCATGGGAAAATACCATGGGCTGCCCAAAACCATGGGTCTGTAAATCACCCATTATTGACCAAGTCATGAC
>LPNX011057995.1:398353-471898 GCA_001517045.1 Pseudotsuga menziesii | reverse complement strand
TTTGGGGGGGGGGGGGGGGTGGCGCTCCCAAAATATTCCCCCCCCTAGACCCCCTGACGACTATAGTGGGGGGGGATTCCCCCCACACCCCTTCGTCAAGTTTTGGGATCCAAACACGGATGAAATAACATCTCTGAATCTGGAATATCGGGCTCCACAACCAATAAGGTTCTTCTTCTTCTTCTGATTCAGCTTCTTCTATTGAGTCAGATTCTTCATCTTCTATCTCAAACTCTACTTTCTTTGGTTCCTTTTCCATTGGAGTCCCTTCTTGTCTCTGGAATTATTTGACCTCTCTAAACACAACATCTCGACTAAAAACAGTCTTCTTAGTCACAGGATTCAAGGTCTTATAACATGTCATACGATATTTATAGCCAGTAAAGATATATTTTTCATATTTGTTATCCAACTTGCTCCTTTTCTCCTTTGGAACATGAACATAATCATTCTAGTAAAAAAACTTTTAGATTCTTAATAGAAGATTTATTACTATTCCATACTTCTTGTGGATTTTTCTCAACCAATGCTTATGTGGGCGATCGATTTACCAAGTAACATGTGGTCCCACCTCCTCTACCCATAATTCTTGTCCTATCCCAACACTGCTTAGCATGCTTCTTTCCTTTTCCATCAGTGTCCTATTCATCCTTTTGACAACTCCATTCTTTTGAGGTGTTTATGAAATAGTCTTTTTCCTTTCTATACTACAATTCTTACAAAATTATTCAAATTCATTACCGCAGAATTCTCCACCGTTATCTGTCCTCAACACCTTTATTTTATTCTCTGTTTGGTTCTCTACAAGATCCTTAAATTCTTTAAAATTAGAAAATAAATCCATGTGTTGGTTAAGAAATCATCTATAAATGAAACATAATACACAGATCTACGTATGTCATCTTCAAAAAGGAAATGAAAACACACCCTATTTTTCATAAGCATCAATACCCTAGGAATGTGATCAATAATGGGTTTCCAGTTTAACCGAATCCAGGTTAGAATCTACACTCTTGAAAGCTTGATATACTCAAATTTACAAACCAGAGCTCGATTTGATAGGGAGAGCACCATATCAAATGCCATATCATTCCCAAGGACACGGAAGGATCTGACTTTCTGAGCCTTTTCAAACTTTAACTTCTGACGAGTTCGAGCACCTTCACTGTTAAGAGACTTCCTTCGAGGGGTTAGAAAACGTGCTTCATAAAAAACATCGACAACATTACAAGAAGTATGCCCAAACGGAGAACGATTGTGCTCATGGGAACCCATAGGACTACAAATAAGGTACTGGTCTTAATCAGAGAATCACTCCCACTTCCATTTTTCTCTAGTGAAACCCTATTCCGCCCATCCACCAGGGATAACTTTGATGGGACATATTCAATTGGAACACTAGGGTTTGTTTTAACACCCAACCCTAGAAATCGAGCACGAGAACCCATTATGGGATGTCACGTTATGGTAGCCGACATAAATAATAATAAAATTAAAATATATATATAGACTTAAATAAAATATAAAAATAAAAAATAAACTAGTATAGATTCATTTTAAATCTGGATCTATCAAATAACGAGAGGGATCCAAATGGTAAAAAAATGTACATCTCAAGAAACTGGAACCCTCTCCGTGCTTGATATATTCGGTCTAAGTTGTATATTGTTAAATCAATACCTATCAAGTAACAAGAGGGATCCAAATGGTAAAAAAATGTACATCTAAAGACACTGGATCCCTCTCGGTGCGGGGTCTGGGTTTAAAATGGATCTATGCTAGTATATTGTTAAATTAATACTTAGAAAGAGTTGAGACATAACCTCCTTCCCTCAGACCTCAAAAGAAAGGAAATTATTGACCCATAGGTGTAAGTTAGAGCCTTCTCAAGAGAAATTCTATTCTTTACCCATAGCCATAGCAAAGAGGAAAAATCCCTACAATCTTATTTACCCACTTTGACCCTCCCTTAAGACACAAGAGAATCTGACCTTCCTTACCTTAACCCTTCCCTAGAGTTTAGATATATTCTTGCCTTATATATATATTATTGCCTTACCCAGTACTTGCCTTAATTGCCTTAATGTGCCCTAACCCCTTCCTGAAATATGAGGATGGCCCAGAAAGGCTAATCCCTTATTCTCTGGGCTTACTACAGGAGCATATAAGCCATCAAAATCAATTAGGGATCACACCCGGCCTAGGCCACACCAACCCTCAATTGGTTGGATTTTGGGTGTGTCCTCCCAACTAGCTCACCCCTAAGGGGAATTGAACCCAGGTCACCTTGCTGATGAGACCCGTGCCTTAACCAAATGAGCTAGCAAGAATTGACAAGATTTATGTGTTATTACAACACAATTTCAAATTGGTATAGTTAGCATCTGGAAAGATAGATGTATTATTTACACTTGAGGGCATCTATGATCTATTAATATATCTAAATGGTGATTTGCATCATTATCTAATGATCACTCTAATTTGAAATCTATGCATTGGGAAATGCAATATGATCTAATACTATTGTTAGGATGGATTGATTTCAATGATATTACATTTTCTATCATATCAATTTTGTATTGCTTTGATTATGTTATGTTTTGTTGTTAAAATGTGTTGCTTAAACTAAGGGACATTATGATATATTGATCTACCTATAAATGAATTTGTGTTATGATCTAACATCTCTCTAATTTGAAATATGTGCATTTGGAAATGCAATATGATTTAATCGTATAGTTAAAATGCATTGATTTCAGTGATATTTTATTTTGTATGATATCATTTAGTTAAATAGCCAAAACACTTGATTACCATAGTTAGCCAAGTATATAGAATCACCATTGTTAAATAATCAAAACCATGATCTAATTTAGTTACCAAAGTTAGTCGAATAGGTAGAATCACCACAATTAAATAGTCAAAACCCCGATCTAATTTAGTTTAGCCGAGTAGATAGAATCACCACAATTAAATAGTCATTGATTTAGTTATTTTTATGACTATATATTGACATCTAATATTATAATGTGGTCATTCAATAGTCAAAATTTGTACATGAAATATTTTACTTCAAGTAATTACGGTTGGGTGTCTTCGCCCTATACAAATTCAAACAGAATCTAAAAAACTACCGACAAATATGGATAGAAGCACCACAATTAAATAGTTGAAACCCTAATCTAATTTACATAAACGACACTCAACATTCAAAATCCAAGGGTTCAACATATTGCAAGTCATTGTTGGAGCCAAAAAAAAAACCACAACTATCTGTAAGTCATTGTTGGAGCCAAAAAAACTCATAATTATCTATTCATTCTTGTCAAAGCTTTCCATCCAATTCAATTAAATAGTCAAAACCTTAATCCGATTCAGTTAGATTAAGAAGAGAAATATGAAATATGTGCATTGGGAAATGCAATATGATCTAATTGAATTGTTAAGGTCCATTTATTTTAGCGATATTACATTTTGTATGATATCATTCAATTAAATAGTAGAAATCTTAATTTGATTCAATTACTATATTTAGTTGAGTAAATAGAATCACCTTAGTTAGGGAGTAGAATAGCATCTATGTTATATTATTAGTTCATTGTTGGAGCCAAAAGTCTCACACTTTATACATTTGTTCTAGCCATTTTGTATAAAAGAAAAAGGTTAAATAGTCAAAAACTTAATTCCATTCAATTACAATAGCTAGCAGATTAGATAGAATCACCACAATTAAATAGTCAAAACCCTACATTGACTATTTATTGACATCTAATATTTTAATATGGAAATTGAGTAATCAAAGTTTGTTGCATTGCTTTGATTTCAAGAATGCCATTTCTTAATATTGTTAAGACATTGCTTACCATGAAGAACATTTATGGTCTATTGATCTATATATTTAGATGGAGATTTGCATTAAAATCCAACATTCGTCTAATTTGAAATTTTTGCATTGGGAAATGTAATATGATGTAGTAATCTTGCTAGCATGCATTGATTTCAATGATATTATATTTTGTTTTTTATATCATTCAATTAAATATACATATAATTCATCATTAAACTTCATAAAAATATGTTACAAAAAAAAACATTGAAACTTGCTTGGGGTTTGACAATCCAAAGTCACAAGGTTTAAAATTGAATAAAACTATAAATATTGGAAACGGAGACATGGTCTCACATTTGCAACAATATCTCAAATTAAGAAAGAATGGTGTTTGAACTCAACATCCTTTCACATATGATCGATATAAGATGGCAAATGGCGTAGGAGTGGCTTTAAGAAAAGCAAAAGACATTGAGATTGATCACGTAATAAATATGTAGTTCATCATTAAATTTCATTGAATTCTTGATACTTACTTTATTACAAAACCCTAATCTAATTTACATAAACGACACTCAACATCCAAAATCCAAGGTTTCAACATATTGCAAGTCATTGTTGGAGCCAAAATAAAACCACAACTATTTTAAGTCATTGTTGGAGCCAAAAAACCCCATAATTATCTATTCATTCTTGTCAAAGCTTTCCATCCAATTCAATTAAATAGTCAAATCCTTAAACCGATTCAGTTAGATTAAGAAGAGAAATATGAAATATGTGCATTGGGAAATGCAATATGATCTAATGGAATTGTTAAGGTCCATTTATTTTAGTGATATTACATTTTGTATGATATCATTCAATTAAATAGTAGAAATCTTAATTTGATTCAATTACTATATTTAGTTGAGTAGATAGAATCACCTTAGTTAGGGAGTAGAATAGCATCTATGTTATATTATTAGTTCATTGTTGGAGCCAAAAGTCTCACACTTTATACATTTGTTCTAGCCATTTTGTATAAAAGAAAAAGGTTAAATAGTCAAAAACTTAATTCGATTCAATTACAATAGCTAGCCGATTAGATAGAATCACCACAATTAAATAGTCAAAACCCTACATTGACTATTTATTGACATCTAATATTTTAATATGGAAATTGAGTATTCAAAGTTTGTTGCATTGCTTTGATTTCAAGAATGTCATTTCTTAATATTGTTAAGATATTGCTTACCATGAGGAACATTTATGGTCTATTGATCTATATATTTAGATGGAGATTTGCATTAAAATCCAACATCCATCTAATTTGAAATTTTTGCATTGGGAAATGTAATATGATGTAGTAATCTTGTTAGCATGCATTGATTTCAATGATATTATATTTTGTTTTTTATATCATTCAATTAAATAGACATGTAATTCATCATTAAACTTCATAAAAATATGTTACAAAAAAAAAAAATTGAAACTTGCTTGGGGTTTGACAATCCAAAGTCACAAGGTTTAAAATTGAATAAAACTATAAATATTGGAAACGGAGACATGGTCTCACATTTGCAACAATATCTCAAATTAAGAAAGAATGGTGTTTGAACTCAACATCCTTTCACGTATGATCGATATAAGATGGCAAATGGCGTAGGAGTGGCTTTAAGAAAAGCAAAAGACATTGAAATTGATCACGTAATAAATATGTAATTCATCATTAAATTTCATTGAATTCTTGATACTTACTTTATTACAAATCACTATTTTGATTGTCTAATTTTTATTTTTATTTTTTTTTAAATGTATGATTTCAATGTGACAATCTTGTTTTTTAAACAATGTTATCTTAATGCAGTCACAAGAACCAACATAGATCCATATTAACTATGGCTCTATGCATCAAGAAACCCCTTTAGGGGAGGCAGGTGCAGGAGGGGTCATCCTTGACCCTACAGAACAAACAGTAAAGACCTTTGCATGGGACTTGGGACATAAGACCAACAATGAGGCCGAGTGGTTGACACTTCTTCAAGGCCTAGAAATGGTAGATCGGGGAACCATCTCAAGCCTTTTAGTCTTCGGGGAATCCCGCCATGTTATCCTAAAGATGCGTACAGGTTATTCAGTTGGTTCCATAAACTACAGGAAGTACCACAACAAGATTTCTCATTTACCTCTCCCCCCCAGCACCTCTTACTACCACATTCTAAGAGCGAATAACGTTATGGCTGACAACTTGGCAAACAAAGGTGCCTCTCTCCCCTAAGGCTCCATCTCCTTCAATAGTCTTGATGTTGTTTTTAAACCCATCCCCTAAACTCTTTCTTTGCCCTTCCCCCCCACCCTCGTTTGGCCTCACCTTGTTGGCGCTCACCTGCCCCATTGCATTGGCTCTAGTGCCCCTCCTTGGCAACCCACGTTGCATCCTCCTGGATGTGTAGCCTCCCGCTCCCTCCCTCTTTACTCTTGTCCTCCCCACTCTTCAATGCTTGTCCTTCTCCCACGCCTCCGCCATTCCCTCCACATGAGCAATGGGTTCCCAATGGGCTTCGAATACCCTCCTTCTACCTCCTTCACTTATGCCTATATTCTTTGTTGGTTCTGAGCTTCCTCCTCCAGGGGTAGCTTCTCAATCTCTTCTGTCGTGTCTCTCTCAGCCCTCAGCTGGTCGATTTTTACTCACAGTCTCCCCTTTGTCTTTGCATCTGCTTTCGGGACCTGTCATAGAAGAGCTTGTTAGTTTCTTTTCCACCTTGTTAGCGCGCTCTGAGGTAGCTGTTCTTTCGTCTGTGGGTTCAGCAAAAAGGGCCCACTCTATTGCACTCGTTGATTCCGTTGATAGGCCTTGTGCCTACCCAATTGGGGTGATACAAAGAAACCTCCGCAGTAGCAATTTCCTTCAATCCGTTGGCATGGAGCATAGAGGTTCGGGTTTAGATCAGCGCAACGAGAAGGAAGGCCTTGACAACTTGAAAAAAAACATTCAGCAACTGGCAGACTTCGTGGCAGTAGGAATAACAAGCAATAGGGAGATGGCGTCAGATGTTAAGCAACTGGTGGCGGATGTGCACCACGTCTCCTACCAAACCAGCTGCCATGACTCGAATTGACGATCATGACAGGGACCTCAGAGATTTGATGGGTACAGTTGACCGTATCCAAGAAGACCTTCAGAAATTAGTGCAAATGAATCAATGCAGTCACTTTCAAGACAATCAAGGAGAAGCTGCTCAAAAAATGGATGAACTTTTTATCACCCGACCTATGGGGTTTCCAAGCAAATCAAAATGATTTCATCCCTCTAGTAGATGTTTTTTTGTGTAGTTTTAAACCAGCAGTTTGTTCGAATCTATACTACTTAGGTTATAATCTAGAATAAGAATTACTATAACGGCATTAGAAAGCTCTCTTTTTTGGCCTACTCTAGTTGTAGATACTCTTCTCCAGTTTTCATCTTTCAGCTGCTGCATTTTTGTAATGAATAGTTGTGCACAGCCCCTTTAATATATACCCTTTTCCAGTTTCTATTAACAAAAAACAGAAACCCTTTTAACATCAGAGTTAGAACTAAAGTTAATATGGACCTATGCTAGGGATAATTTTCTCCCAAAGATGTCCTCAACTTAGAAGTTCAACTTAGGGGATCAAAATATATGTTCAACTTGGAAGATTAAAATATATGTTGTGTTAAAAAATTTACAGGTCTTCATATCTTCGTAATTCTGGAGAGATTAATTTTGTTCTGAATTAGATCTCATTCTATTCTTCGAAACTATTTCACATTGTATCATCGCATTAACTTTATCTTGTCACTGTTTTTTATATGTAAATAGCTCCTATTCATTGATAGTTTTCTCTCTTTTAATTTAGGGTCATCAAATTAAGGTTAAGGCAGTTGCTTTTACAAATGATTGACGTGGTGATTGTGCATCAGTTTTTCATTATTGCCGTTATTTGCTTGCTCATTATACTGGTCCTTTAACATGGACATTCATTGACTTACTGTCATGGCGCCAATTTCCAATTTTTTTGTTGTTTTCACTGCTGTAGAAATCTCAACTGGTGCATTGTGTGGGAGTCGGTGCTCTTGCATTCCAGTTTCTTATTTTGAAATTGTTCCGTTAATGCATTTGTCTTCTGTTGTGCCATTCTCACTCACGATTAGATCATGCATTATTCCAATTAACATTAAAGCACTACACACTAACATGGATATCCACCACCCAGGCTGTAGATGTGCCTCTGCGAGAAAAATATTCATAAACATTAAATGCCAGGCAATTGAACGAAGTTATTGTCAACCACGCATATAACTTTGTTAGGACAGTTATATAGTGAAACTCTCTTATTAGAGGGTATCCTATAGGTGAAGATTCAAGAACGATGTCCTTATCTTCTTGGCAACTGTTGAATGTGGTAACAACATTTACATTGAAAATATCATTGACAATATACAATATCTGGACACCCATGCTTCACCGTTCAAGAAGATGGTAAGTTTACCCTAATAATATACCAAGTGCACATTGTATTTGAAGCAACTGTAGAGGTCTGGAAGTCGTAAAAATACTCGAGATTCACAACCTGCAACAAAAATATTCGAGACTTGCTTCTATTATGGTGAAATATGCTGAAAGAGAGCAAGGTCACTGAACAAAGACAAGTCTGGTCATACTTGATCCAACAAAAATACTATCATAATAATCCGGTAACACTTTGATATTCCAACCTACAAAAACAAGGGCCATTGTGACCAGTGTGATGCATACTAAGTTGTGCAGACCAATGTACTAATATGCATTCCGGTAAGACTCTAAATAATAGGATCATCAATCGTGATCACAACAAAAGAGATTGTGTTCCTATTCAAAAAAACATTTTGCCCTTCACCCTTATTTTACTGAATGTAACAGTTGTGTTAAACTTTATGCTTTACATGTCATTACTACGGCAAATGTGAACATCAAATAACATTGAAACTCAAACAGAGATATAAAAAGATAACCCATCAATCCCTACTTGTCTAAAAAATTGTGTTCTGTCCAAATAACTAGGAAATGCATAACACTATACACCATCATGGCCATTGAGCTAATTATTTATTGCTCGACTAGTGAACTTAATAACCGCACACTCCAACCAATACTACTTTCAGAGAAATGAAATAAGCTGGTACAAATATCATTCTTACCATGGTTTGCATCCTACCAAGGTATCCACTCCAGTTGACATGACCACTGTTCAATTGCTATTTGCTGCCCATGCTTACAGAGATTAAAAAAATTATTTCACTACCAATATCCTGATGAAGATTTAAAAGATTGCATCCCCAATAAGAATGGACTCAAATTATTTTAAAATTAAGGACACTATTGATAACAGGCAATTTTTTAATGCAAATTCCACAAACTGGGCTGACTTGAATTCAAATTTAGCTACTTGCTAATGACTCCAACCCTTTATCTTTATGGTTTAGAGGAACTTAATAACCCTTTAATCAATCGCCCAAAACAGGTCCTTATACAAAAGATAAAATGGCTTCAATCTAAGAAAAGCTAAGCAATTTATTCCTACTGCATATGTTTCTAATAAGCTACAATCAATTTCGAGTTACATCTAGTGCAGGCAAATGATATTTTTCAAAAATTTAGAGACAAAATAATAGATTAAAAAAATACCCAAAATAAAATTATTCTAAGAGGTTAAGACAGAATTGAACATACCAAGCTGAATATGCTAGTATGTGTAGGAAATATAATTTTACCAAAATCTAGTATCATGCAGAAAGATTAAGATATTTCAGAAAAACTGAAACTATATTTGTTTTTCTCATCACTCAAGGATTGATATAAATTACGAAAAAGGGGACAACATTCAGGCCCAACTCAACTATTAAGGCACTTGGAGCCCAAACCTCTAACAAAACAGTAGATTCACATAAGACTGGATAAACTCGGATTGTGAAATAGCAAGGAATGCCATCACAAACCCTAATTGGCAAAAGATTAAATAAAAGAGGCATCAGATGAAAATATGCCTCAAGATAAGTTGCAATTTGAGCCACAATGATGAAAGCATTTTTTTTACAACTCGAAGCCCGTCACTATATGAAATCGATTCTTGGACCAATACACTACAACCAACCTCAGAGAAAATAATAGGAATACCAGAAAGCCATTCCATAGACATCCTATGCTTGAACAAACCTTTATAGCAACCCAAATTGATTCCAGCACAAGATGTTGAACAAAAAGCCCGCAAGATTGACAAATTGAATCCTGTAAAGAACTTGAAGAGCTTTGTTGCAGCTGCTCTCTATGAACTTCATAAAAATCACATTTTACAGCAACTGCTTTCACTCATTAATTTTTTTTTGAACCAATGCAGATTCTGCAAATTATTGGTAACTAGGTAAGCTTATAGCAGTGTCACAGCATTACCCACATTACTTGGAGATGACGATGGCTTCACAACATAAACCTGCTTTGTCTTTGTAGTTGTGAAGTTTTTTTCCCCTGACATCTGAGATCTTCCTTGGCCCCCTATTTTCCTGTGGCTTTGCCCCGACCATTCATTTGCAGCACTTGTCTTATGTCCCATCTGCTGTTGGGTAGTTCCTCTCTGCTCCATGTAACCAATTGGGTGGGGATATTGCCCTGATGTCTGTTGAGCACTGCCTTGAGACTGGAAAGGTGAACCAACAGCACGGCTCCCATGTAGAGATTGGCTGCTCGATGTGCCAGTATTTGTTCCAAGTGCCAAAGCACTATTCTCAACACTACTACCAGTACTGCTGGAACGAGCAGACCTGGCTGTATTCTTACTTTTTTGCACCTTAATATTAGCAGATGATACAGAGCTGTAATTTGTCCTGTTACTAGGTATATTATTTGAAGGCAAAACAGAGCTATTATTATTGGAAACTGAATCTCCTAATCCAAGTTCATCAGGAAATTGTGCAGCTGCATCTACAGATGAGAAAGGCACACTGCTTGTTGTCTTGGAGGCAAGCACCTGGTGAAATCTACTCCCAGCCGACTCAATTGTGTGAGGAGGATGGCTCAATTGTGTTGATATGCCATCTGTTTGCTGCAATGGCATTGACAAGTTAACCATAGGACCCGACATTGGCATAGAGTGCAATTGAGGTGCCCCAGGAACATGAGACCACTGGGTTTGCATTGGCAAATCTGCGGACGACTGTTGGACATAGTAAAATACAATACAAAAAGTATCAGTGCCTAGAAATGGCATTTACTAATGACATAAAGTCATAAATTCTATTGTTTTCCATGTTAGTACTTTTAAGGATACAACAGATTCACCTCACCACCAATGACATAATGAAGGAAAGACCATGATTTCCCATCTTGTCGGTTAACATTTTAAAGATTCAAAACTCAGATTAAGATACATAAAAAGTTTATCAATTCAACATTTTGAGAAAACAAGATACCATTCTAACAGACTTCTGATTTTCCCAGCCATCAATATAGTTTCTTAACTGTATCGATCAGTCCAACCATGGCAAATGCTATCTATCTATAAAATAGTTTTTTATTCAACCCCAATCTGCAACAGAGCAGTATAATTGTGACTAGTGCGAGCAGTCTAATTTTTTCCTAAACATCGCCAGAGCATTTTAAATAATAAAATAGCAGTGAAATATAAACTCAGGTTTAAAGTGCCGTGTGTTTTTTCATATGAAAGATACTGGCAAAAATATTGATCGATATCATGTTAGTTGATAAAGACACATTTATTGTTTTTGAATAATATTAACAAGGAAAAAAGTAAATTTATTAACTATCCATTACCTGGAATGGGGATGATAGGTTCATATCAAACAACCCAAGAGGTTGAACCATTGGCATCAATGATGTGCCAGAAGGCATATGCTGAACAGGAGTCGACATGTTAGGGTTGCGTTGAGCAGATATCATGCCTAAGCTACCTATGTCTGCTTCATTCAGGCCAACACCAGAAGTAGATACAGGTGTGTGCTTCCAGTCTGGTTGCTTGCCAGATGGAATATAAGCAGTGCCCATAAAACTTAAACCCAGTTGCCCAAACTGCCCAACTGGTGCAAAAGGGCTTGTATACAAGACCATCGGTGGAGGTCCCTGCATGCCTGGAGGACTAATGAAGGGACCTGTAAAACCAGAAGGTGCCCCATAGTAAGAATCTACACCAGAATGGCATGGCTGCCATCCTCCTACGGGTCCTGTCCCCATGCTTGGAAGTCCCTGCTCAACAGAAGTGCTGCAATTCTGACCTTGAGATAACGAAGTTGCTTCCTCGTGTTGTCCTAACGCAAAGATCCTGCCACCTAACATTGGACTCATTTCAAAGCAAGGGAAATGTGAAGGTGCGCCAGGAAAATGAGGAAGAACTGGACCAGAAGGACTTTGCCTATTTGGTACTGGAGGAGGCCACAATGAAAGAGATGGGGTCTCCAGAGAAAGATCGGCTGGAAGTGATACTGTCATGGACTCTTCACCTCTTGTTTGAATCACTGCTGGGCGTGTAGTAGATATTCCTGCTTGAATGAATAAAACACCAGGATCAGATAAACAACCCCTTGCTTAGTTGAAGATCCAGTTAAATCTCAACCATGCAGACCTCAAAAATCAAATATTAGAAAACAGATAGCAGGCAAACCAACTTTGAATACAGTTGAAAAGTGTTTTATATAAGGGGTTAAGAAATTGTTTACCTACTGGAGCTGCACCTACATCTGAATTCCCAAAACCCTTAGTTTCTGCAACAGACATCGCAATACCACCTAAGCCACTCCCAATAGATTCATCACTACTAATTGCAGCAACTGCAACTGCTGAAGCTGCTGCCTCAGCTTCTGCCTCAGGGTCCACAATTTGTCGACATCTATCATCTGTCTTGTTGAAAAAACTTGTGGAATCACTTTCAGTTGTGGATAAACTGCTCTCCCTGGATGTATCTGGTCTACAAGGTACAGAATGTCCTAGCCCAGTGGAAACAGCCCGTGAAATAGAGCAGCTGCCAGGTGGTAGTAATGTTGGCGATGTGACAGCCCCTTTGATTACAAACAGTAACAGTTAAAAAGTGTTTCCAATTTCACAGATTACATGCACTATAAGGTCATTTCTCAAAGTTCCAAGATCAGCAGCAAATCAAGCACATGTACTTACCAAATTGAATTTTTTCACCAGCCAGAAGTGAATTGAGAGGACCTGTTCCTGATGACAAAGGTTTGTCCTGTGCCAACATTGAAGTCACCGACAATCCAGACTCCAGAGACAAGCCACTGCAATCACCTAATGGTAACAGTGGAGCTCGTTTGGACTCAAAAGATGGAGGCTTCATGGCCTCTTCTAATTGAATTTGTGTCAAACTTACAACCTGCCATAAGATAGTAGATTAAGCTCAGTTGAGATAACAGAATAAAAATTAGGGAACTAGTCAAATATGAAACCTATTGGAGTATCTATTATCGATGATAATCAGAAGGAAATTTTTATCTATTTAAAGAGTAATTTGCATGTTGGATATTTGCCATTTTGGCAATAAAACAAATAATAAATGTTCTATGACCCCAATCAATATTACCAGACTCCGAATCGGGAAAAAGTTGGTAAGGAACAAGAGCCGAGAGTTTGACTCAGATCCAGAAAAAATCAGGAAATACAAATATAAAGAAATACACAAACAAAATCATGAAGAAATACACAAGTGAAAAAACTGGGATCGGGAAAAACTCAGGAAAACCAATGAGAAGAGTTTGACTCAATTAATTGCAAGACAAACTCGGTCAACCTCAATTTTGACATCGGCCAATCCAGAAAAACTCTTTTCTGGCTGGATCCGAGTCCAATTTAAGATTCCTTTCACACTCTGCAATATTGGACATCAATACTATTTTATAAAATTCAAAAAGGTTTTATCATGAAGAATAAGACCGGTGAAAAGAGTTTGACTCAATTAATTGCAAGACAAACTTGGTCAACCTCAATTTTGACATTGGCCAATCCAGAAAATCTCTTTTCTGGCTGGATCCGAGTCCAATTTGAGATTCCTTTCACAACCTGCGATATTGGACATCAATACTATTTTATAAAATTCAAAAGGGTTTTATCATGAAGAATAAGACGGCCATTGTAAGATTGAGCTTTCCACAGTACTTATCCTTGGCTTTCTTCTATGAGGCATTCTATTAGGAAGGAGGCATATATGTATGTTGGGCATTATTTCTCTTGCGGATGCAAGAATTAGTTCCATGGACAAAAATCAATCACTAAGGCCACAGCTGCTAGACACATCAACAAAGCCCATTTGCCTATATATTATCATAGTGTCTTGTCAATTACTATCTAGTATCAACTGATAAGGTGCATATCTATGAAATATCTACAAACTTGTCCCAACTGGAGAACAAGTATGGCATAAAATCTTAATGGTAAAGTAAAATAGAACCCTAGATAAGAGAGTTGGGAAAATAAAAAGGAAAAAGACAATTCCTCACAAATAATTTTTCCCATATAACATTCAATTAAGTAGCTACGTAAATGCAATAACCAAAAAATTAATTCAAATCCTGAGAATGCCAAGCTAGCCATTGCATGAACGAAAATAAAAACCTGCTGATTTGACCGGGTGCTACCCCAAGCTCCCACATTTGTACCAGTAATATTATCCTGTCCTAGGCTTTGGTTCTCAAATCTCAACCCTTTGCCTGCATCTGCATCACCATGTGAAATGGCGGGGACAGGACTTGCCTGAATTGACCTACAGGGAGAGATGACTTTAAGTAAGCTGATCACCGCATTGGATTACCAAGAACAAAGACATATCACACGAAAACTTAGCTGATTTACAGAACAATTCACACTTACTTTGAAGATATCAATCTTCTATCGTTAGAACCGTCAGTGTTCCCCGCTGGTGTACCAATAGGAGAAAGTGGCTGGGAGACTATAGACGCCACAAAAGAAGCAGATGAACTAGTGTTAGGCAGATTTCTCCCATCAAAAGGGATGCTTTCTGACACAACTGTAGATGGTGTTGTTGAAGTTCGTCTTTCTCCTCCTGAGGACATAGTAACCCTATGTAACATGGCTGGATTAACATCTCCTTGGGCAGATGGTTTTACATGGTTTCTTTGTTTACGAGCAGCCTGATCCTTTGTCTTAATCAAGATAACAATCATCAGAGAATTGAAAAGGACAAACTTTCACAATGACAGAATATATATTACCAAAGGAAAACAAAAAGAATCAAAATTGTTAGCAGTCTCAAATACCTTCAAGTCCTTCGATTTGGCCTTAATCTCTTTTTCTCTTTGTTCGCGTCGATCATTTAACATCTGCCTTTTAGACCTCACCTCAATAAAATCATCCACGTCACTTGGGGTCTCAATGCCAGACTGTTTAAAAATGCGCACAATGCCACTCTGCAAAGGGACATCATCTGCCACTTCAGAATTGTCATGCTTTCTAAAGATACCTTCAGCTGAACGAGAACCATTCATCATTGACAAATGCAACCCACTTTTCTGAGGTGCTTTGCTGCCTGTCACTTTGTCCACTTTGTCTTCGTGGTAAGCCGTGGAAGAATTAGTGCCATAGCCTATCCTCGAACCAACTTCTGATATTACTAATTTCTCAATAGCCAACCCCAAATCCTTTTTAGCGCCTCTGCTTGTTGAACCACTGACAGAATCAGGCAGTACAGAATTCGGCAACTTTTCTTCTTGTCTATGAATGTTATTTGAGCCTGAAGATTCAAGCTGCCTTCTATCAACACTCACTCGGAATTCACTTCGGCGGATGTTCCTGCGACCTTGCTTAGGAAACCTATTAGCATCTGGCATAGCCCAAATCCCCTCTGATGGGTTTGTAGACAATCCTAATGCAGAAGTCCTCACACCATGAATAGTTCTGCTCCCCTTACCCCGGCCAGCTGTACCCACTGCCTGATATCCTCCAGAAGAGGATTGTACTAAACCACGCTCACTTCCTGTCTCCTTAAGGACAGTGTGGTTAGTGGCGGGCTTGTAAATCTTGGTCGCTACTGTCTTCTCTACTTGATAAGAATATTTAGATGATTTTATCTGTTCATTTCCTGCAGACAAAGAGCAACCACTCTGACTCTGCCCAGCACTTGAATTTGCAGTTGAACCAGATACCAAATTCTCATTTGCTGACAACTGATCATTGTCCAGGCTATCTCTGTTTTCTTGGGAAGTATTTGCTTCCATGGTACTAGACTTATTTACCAGGGATGAACTCGATACTTGTGTCACAGTTTCTGCCTGAGTTATCATGTGGTTATTCTGTTGCAGATCGATCACAGATAAATTCTGTAAAGAAGAATCTAAAATATGTTGGGTGGATAATTGCAATGCAGGCTGCCCCAATGAATAATGTGCTGGAACAGTGGGATGTATGTAAGGCATGGGTGGTTGTGTTAATGGTATAATACCTTGAGATATGGGAGCCGGGTATCTCAATTGACCAAACTGGAATAGAGGAGGTTGGGTAGGAGGGATTTGTGCAAGTGATGGAGAAACTTGAGGATGTAGATGCAAAGGCATTTGTATTGAACCAATTTGAATTGCGGGAACTGTAGCTGGTAGAATTGAAGGCCCATGAAATAAACCAAATTGCAATTTGATGGGCATCTCTTGTTGACTGGGTGTTGAAATGGGTGCCAATATTGATGGACCTACAGAAGTAGTAGTTGAAGATATATTTGACTGGGGTGAGGGCAAAGACCCTAATGATAATGAATATTGCAGTGGTTGAACCAAAGATTGAGCAGAATTCTGTGCATTTGACTGTCCAACTTGTAGTGTGTTCATTGAAGCCAAACTTGATGCCCCCATAGAGGCCAAGCTTGATGTCTCCATCATAGGTGCCTGCTGAACAATAGACTGCTGGATCATTGATTGTTGTACTTCATCTGAACCTTCTTTCTCGTCAATGAAGCCCTCCTTTTGGGTCTCACAAACCTCATCCTCGTGGACTTCATGTTCATCATGATCTCTGACCTCTAAAAGTTCGCCCTCAAATGATAATGCTTGATGCATGCTGCTATCATGTTTTACCTGTAACTCATTCTTATTTCCATCTGGGTCAACCAGCTCTTCAAAATCATTTATCACAGGTTCTTCCAGTTGAATCTCCTCATTAGAAGATGTGTTTTGGCAGTCATTGTGTACCTTTACTTTTTGCTCTTCAGACAAATCGTCATACTCTCGATTTTCTTCTGGGTTGTCTTCCTCTTTCTCATACACTTCATTCTCTTCTTCATACAAATGAACATCTTCCTCATCCTCTTGTTCCTCACCAAAATCATTTTCATCCTCAGTCACCCATTCCTCGTGTTTTTCTTGCCCAACAGATTTTGAAGCTGAGCCATCATCCTCCACATGCCCTTCCAACTCCAGCTCCTCAGCAGATCCCAGTCTATCATCTAGGTGAGACATAGCGGCTGCCTCTGCTTCATCTTGCCGAGAACTAGGACTTTCCCCACCTTCAAGGTTATCATGTAACACATGAACTGGAGAACTAGGTTGGGTAGAAAGAGACAAAAGAGAATGTGACTCAAACTGCACAATGTTCTTTAATTCTTGCTGTTCTTGAAAGGCAAGCTTATCCTGCGACAATGGTACCTCTGATGCTTCACTGTTGTCTCTATGGACTTGTTCTATGCTTGATTCCATGTTGCTATCATGTGCTGAAGGACTTCTCTCGGGCTCATTGCCTAACAAAGAAGAGGGCATAGGTTTCTCAGCCACATTCTTAAATAAACCTTTTTGTAAGGGCATTATAGAAGGGGGAGGAAGAACTCGTGGTTGTCTAACTGAATGACGTGATCTCCCAAGATCAAACTCTTCAACCTCAGGACTTTGTGAGTAAGGAACAGCAAATGGAATTCGAGGATTTTCTTGGACGTGCCATGAATCCTGTTTGTCCTGTTCCCATATGATTTCAGCATACCCATCCATTGCGTTCTCAAGAAATTCAGTATCCACATTAGGGTGACGTGCACTATCATCACTAGAAATCCATCTCTGATCACTTCGATAAGGCATGTGGTCAGTCACCTGCATTGTTTCTGAGCTCCCTGGTTTAGAAAGGATTTTAGCAGACCCACTTCTGGTACCTTCAAAGTGAAGATCCCTGCGTGGAAGTCCTCTTCCCCCATGCAAAGATTCCCGATTTGCACTGTAGTAATTACCATTACTTTGTTCAGCAGCAATCGTATGGAACATAAAAGGTGAACCATTTCCATTTTCAGTCGACTCTCTTCTCCATGAATTCATCGATTTTGTTCTATCGGAAGCAAATATGTCTGCATCACGAGAAACTTGGGTTCGTGGCCCTGCCTCAAATGATTTACTCAAATTTGAATTTTCAGATGACGCAGAACTTGTGATTCGATCAACCATTCTTTCTTCTTCTTCCCACTCCCCTGCATCTAACCGCCGCAAGCCATCTCTATCCTTTGTGGATCTTCCTCCTGTTGGAAGTTTACCATCATCAACTTTTGCCTCTTCTTCCTTTTTGCATTCTGCCTGCCTCTTTGCAATCCTTTCCTCCAACTCAAGCAGTTTGCGTCTTGCAGCTTCTTTTCTTCTCTCCTCCTCCAGAATGATCCTTTTTTTCTCTTCTTCTCTAGCCCTCCTTTCTTCATCCAATCTTCTCGCAGTCTCCATCGCCTCCTGCTCTGCCCTCAAAGAGGCTTCTCTGGCCTCTTCTTCAAGTCTCCTTTGACGCTCTTCCTCTTCTCTAGCTAGACGTTGCCTCTCTTCTTCTTCTTTTCGAACAAGCTCCTGAGCTCTCTCCTGCTCTTCAATCATCCTTTGCCTCTCCTGCTCCTGCATCTTTTGAACCCTCTCAAGTTCAGCTTCAAAGGATTCTCTAATAGGATCATAGAAATTAGTTTGTTTAGAGTCATCCTTTTTTCTCCTAGAAACCTTAATTTCTGTACCAAGCCCCCCAACAAATGGATCTCTTGGATCAAAACCAGAGATGTTGCCAAAGTCTTTCATAAAGGGATCCTCTGAATATGGCTTTCCATGATTGGAAGACAAACGCTTTTCCCTGCTAAAATCCAGGATAGGGTCATCCAAATGCATACCCCTGCTTCCCGTAGAGAATGCGGTTTTGTTCCATGCATTACTTTGAGGAATGTCATTTTGTAAACCTCTACTCCTGCCAAACGTATCACCATATCTTCCATATCTGCCAGTCCCAAAGTTCTGCTCAACAACTCTTCGGCCGAGTCCATCTCTTCCACGGTTACCCATGTGCCCCTCCTGACTATAACCTCCACCTCTGCTGAGAGTGTCTCTGGAACCTGGATCCCAATTCCCACTATCCTTTCCAAGAGAATCTCTGCCCATTAAATTTTCTCGACCATTATCTGCCTCCCAGATTTGTACACTCTTCCTTTGATTAGAACCTCTATTCAACTTATTTTCTATATCATAATCTCTACCGGTATTTTCCCTACTTACATTTCCAGACCTCAGAAAACCCCTGTCCCTATCAAACCCCATATCATTGCCAAAGTTCCCTTCTTTTTGAACAGCTGAACTTTTCCTGAGGCTCACATCCCTGTCATTTCCAACTTGCCACATATCCCTCCCATTAGAATCACCTCTAAAGCTACCTTTATATGAATTTTTGCAAGAGTCAAATTCTCTTTCATAATGCTTATCCAAAATATTATTAGAATCACGACCCTCGCGACTAGGATTTGAACTAGTAAATGATCCATTTCTCTGAAAGCTGCCATACCCAATGTTATCATTACAGTGAGAATCATTCTTTGAGTAATCCCTTTCTCGATCTCGATCAGGGAAATTCTGACCAGTATCCCGCTCATCATCTGCCCAATTGGATGTATGGTTGAGTTTAACAAGGGGTGGTGGGCCAGACGAATAACCTTCCAGCTTTCGTGTATGCTGTCCAGGTGACACCCCTGATCCATCATCAACCTGAACCTTTTCTCTAGGAAAATGTTGTGGCTGTCTAGGCTTCAACTGAGGTCGCATCGGAGGTGTAGAATGAACCTCAGAGCCTGTCTGCTGATGCACAGATAACTCATCTTGATATCCCTGTTGATGTTGTTGGGAAAGCTGCTGAAGCTTGATTTTTTGCTCTTTCAAATCTTCTTGGTTTTTCCTTTGTTTCTGCTGTGTATCTTTCTGTTTCTGCTGTGGCATTGGCGCATGGGGCAAAGAAGCTTTCAAGGAGGGGAAATCTTCCCCTCTTAGAACAACAGATTTCTCCACTTGTTGAGCAACAGGGACAGGTGTCACTGCTCCATTGTTCGCCAATGAAGCTCTAGCTGCAGGAGGCATGTAAACATTCGGTCCAATCCCTGGACCCATGGAGGAGCTTGTTATATCTATTGTATCTCCAGCAAGATTTACAGTATTACCTGGTGGAAGAGCAGCTCCCCATGTCGAATCTGCACTCAAGGCAGCTGATCTTCCCGCAGAGCTATCTACCATCAAACCCACTTGATCTCCATCATGAGAAATACTAGTATTTTCAGGTGGCGGTTTGCTCCAACCAAATGATCCTGAACCTGAACCTGAGCCTGGGCCGGAGCCTGAATTCCCACCTCCAACAGCATGCCCGACTGCTAAATCACTGGCCCCATGTTCTCTTCTCAATGAGGGCAAATTCATCGGGGGAGGCACTGCAAGTTTCGAGCCCTTCTGCCCACCAACTTGCGCTCTCGGCCTGGTGAGAACCAGCATTCCCCCGTGTCCATGGCTATGGCCTGACGGCCTTGGTCTCCCGCTGCTCGAATGGCTGGAACCTGAACTAGTCGTATGCTGTCCATAGGATTTATTCAGATTCACCGATACAAATCTGTTACCAGAGCCAGAATTCGCCATTGAAACGCACCTCTGGACCCTAATCCTCTTCTCTTCTCCTCTTCTCCTACTAAATTCCACCACTGCATCAGCCTGAACGTGGCTGGTCCCCTGGACCAGCCTTCCTTCCAACAAAAAGCCCTAGTTGATTATTCTGATTCAGATTCTGATTTCTACCTCTCCTGCACACTGAAATCTCTTAAATCTTCCCCACTCACCAAACCTCTTGCTTAAACCCTCGGTGATCAACTTCAGTAGAGCCCTCCCCTCCGACGGGATCACCAGAAGTAAATCTTCCAAGACAAAACAAAGAAACCCTAACAAACCCTAACTTTATGGATCCGGCCCACGTCACAAGAAACAAATTCAAACCAAAAGAATAATATTTAACAAAAAAAATATTTGAATGCGCTTTGCAGGCAGACTAATGCAAACATTTACAGCATTGTCTGTATGTATCTGTTTTTGCAAATACTTCTTGACCTTCTGTTCTTTTAGGCTGTGTTTTGCTTACCTCAAATCCAACGCCCTGCTTCTTCTTCTTCCCTCTTCTGCCGACGCGGCCGTGACTAAGAACCCACGTGCAGAGTAAAATGGAACGGATTGACGAATATATCCAGAAATGGCCGCCCTAACTACAGCTTGGCAGCCATGGAATGAAGAAATGGTTCACGCACAAGGGTTTCAAAGGTAACATAGCAAACCCCACCCCACCCAAAAAAAACAAAACACATCAACAGGAAAATTTATTATTATTTTTATTAATAAATAAATAAAAGACGGAAATGAAACCTTTGTCCCTCACGTTACCCGCCGCTGACCGGGATGTACCCTTTTCCTTCATGTATTTTTATTTTGAGATTTTACGTTGCCTCCTACTATCCCGGGAAGGTTAAGTTGTGTGTAGTGTCACTCGTTGCTTCAATATTCTATTTCAAAAGATTTTTGAGGTCTATGCTCTTTAAAATATCTATTAGCTTTCTAACAAGCAAGCTGGCTTATTACTATTATTATTATGTGATTAATTAATTAATATATATTAATATGAGACATCACTTTAATTAATTTGTCTTGAATGTTTATGTTGGCAAGGGATCATGATAGGTTTGGATTGTTATGTTGTCTTAGATTAGTTGTTACAATTCATATAGAACAACACATAATTGGAGATGAGAATTTACAGCCATAAAAATTATTTAATGATATTAAACAAAGGCTTATTTACTCACTCATTTACACAAACACATAATACGCATTGCGTCGAGAGGCGTTCTACAGCCCAGTATGGGGGAGATCTTGTAACGTTAAGTAACGTTACGTAACGTTATTTTTATTAATAAAAAATAATTTTTTTAATTATTGGCCAAAATAAATGTCGGCCAGAAAAAAACCTAATATGGGGGAGATGTTGTAATCTTCCTACCCAACAAAACAATAAAAAAGTAAAAATTTAATTATCCGTAAAAAAATATGGTTGAGGAAAAAAACACAATATGGAGGAAATGTTGTAATGTTTTTACTTAACAAAATAATAAAAAAAAACCATGCACATGGTTTTAAAACGATGCACATGGTTTATGGTTTTAAAACCATGTGCAAGGCCTTCTAAACAACCCATCGTTTTATTGTACATGGTTTAGGAGGGCCTTGCAACCATGTGCAAGGCCTCCTAAACAACCCATAATTTTATTGTACATGGTTTAGGAGGGCCTTGCAAATGGTTTTAAGACCATGTGCAAGGCCTCCTAAACAACCCATGGTTGTAGGAGGGCCTTGCATATGGTTTTAAAACCATGTATGGGGAAATGTTGTAATGTTAGTTCATAACAAAATAAAAAATAATAATAAATATTATATGTGGGCCATAAATAATATTAAATATTATATGTGGACCTTAAATAAAAAGATGTGTCTTTTGGTTTGAATCAAATCAATGGATACCTACGAATAGATTTGATCTCTCTCGGTGCTTGATAGCGCCTAGGATTTGGATCTACGCTCGTTTTTTTTTTTTCCAGAGGAAAAAATACCAGTCTTTGTTATTCATATGAATCAAAAGACATCATTTACATATCAGCATGATGACTGTCAGATCCCAGTTCCAGCAACAACAAATATAAATGACAAAACATAGCAGCAGATACAAAAGATAAAGTCTGATCGTAGCAGACTTTTCTCATCATCCCTGTTATAACAGGTCAGATAGTGCTGAGTAATCATCGAAGATGAACTTTAACCATACAAAATCAGAGCAATGTATGCTGGCAAGAAGGACTCTACATAGTACTGAATGAGATAATCAATCAACAGCTATAAACATGCTGAAACAAAAGAGATATTCAGCTACTCTAAAAGAGATTCAGATTGCCTTGATTCACAATCAAACCATCCAAAGTTTCTGAAAAAGAAACAACTCCCATATCCAAATTCAGGCCTTGTTTGGAGAGAGCATCTGCCAGCTTGTTATGCTCACGAAATGTATGTTTAAAGATCATCGGTGGGGCCATTTGAAGCATATGTCTTATGTCGCAACACCAGTGCATCAGAGATGGAACATCAAGTGCAGAAGATCTATTGAGCCATGAGATAATAACCATTGAATCCCCATATATCAGCTGCATAGGGATACCCATCAATAAGCTAACTCTTAGAATTGCCCAGCAAGCCAATAACTCTGCTCTTGTATTCGAACTTCTTCCACAACCCATTGAAATACTAAAGAAATGAGAATCATTGATATAAATCACACAACCTGATCCTCCTATATACTCTGCAGCTGCTCCATCAAAATAGCCACAAGGAAAACATTTTAAGGGTTCGGGGCCAATATTGCGAACTTTGTGAATTTTCAGAGGCACAGGGTGAGTATTTATCAGGCCTTCAATTTTGGCAATCACAGCAGAGAAGGATGGTTTCTTATTCTCAATACCAACGATAGGGTCTGCACCCAGGCAAATGGATTCACCATTACCAACTTGCCAGATAATACCTGTGCCAATCCAAGTTAAGGTAGCAACAAAGCCCTTCCAAATAATTGAGGCATTATAATAATTGAAGTTCTTCTCCCTAAGCCATAGGTGAAATGGCTTATTTTTCAAATATTTTGCTGTGATGAGTAGATCTATGCTGGTTTCCACAAACACATAATACAGTTTATGGAATATAAGGGAAAGGTCAAGCATACTCACCTCAAAATCAACTATTGTGTTAGTAAGAGACACCACCCATTTAAACATTCTTGCCTAAAAAATGATATAGAATAATAATAGGAAAAAATATTTTATAATCGTAAAAACTCACTTCAACAAGATATTTTATGTTGTTATTAATAGAATTATGTTTTTGTTTTTCTATACTTCAAGTCATGTTTTTTTGTTAGATTGTTATGTTATTCTAGAAGTTGGACAAGAGTCAATGATTAACTCCATATTATGAAACACGTTCCAAACGTAGCTTACTGAGAACTATACAAAAGTTAATCACATTTCATCATTTTATAATCTAGTAATCAATTAGAGTGCTTACTCTTTTAGTGACAACTTAGTAATCAATTGTAATGTTTACTCTCTAGAGTAATGACAACTTGGGTTTAAACTCAACAAGTTTGCTCTCTATGTTAATGTGACCACAAAACTAATACTCCTTGATTGTGGAAGCCAAAGACAACCTTTAGGCCTTGCCAAAAATGACAATGATGGGTGGACTAAAGTTGTTAAAAGGGGGAGGGATCACGAAAATCATCCTACCCCTCATCCTAAAAAAGGTTTTACATCTCTCTATCCCTCTCCAAGCCTAACTTAAAGGAAGCATGCTAGTTTTGTGGCAGTCAAAGACCCACCTAGAAACTCTCAATCCATTGTTTTGTGGGCGATTGGGGGCATTGGAGCTTATCTCCACCCTCATATTTAGATTCCTCTCAAATAGTACGTGGTTATAATACCCACATAAAGGCAAGGAATCAACATTGAAATGATTATCTATGGCCACATATGTAGATTGTTAACTCTCCCAACTCCTCAAACACCTTGTTAGGGCATGAAGGCAAGAATGTAATGGACATCCTCCCCAGAAGTTCCCAATAAAGATAGTATCAAGGAAAATGCGAGGGTTGAGAGACCCATGGTTCAAAAAGTAAGAAATGAGGTTCGTAATATTAATATCTTATGTTTTCAAGAAGTTAAAGTTACTAGGCTTTTGCGCAAATTGGCCCTCTAGGTAATGTGGCTAGACATTATTTTTTATTAACCATGATAAAGGTAAAGGTGGAGCACAATCCTAATATAGCAAAGGTGGGTGGAATCTATTATCCAACACAAGTCAGACATGATGAATTATGTTGTGCATTGTTACACGGAATTTTCGTCAGTGTCAGTCACTTTGTGATATCTCATTGCCTCAATCCCTAAAGTCAATTCTAGGATGGATGGATCCTTGTTTCTCTTGCCTTACAAATCATCTTACCTTGTGACCTCGACGTGCCTTGCTCACTTAGCAACATGCGTCGAGCTCCCTAGACATGTTTTGCTTCCTCTGTAGCATGAGTCATCGACGCGTCTGGTCTCCACTACATAACGCGTCGACCCATCTCGACGCTCATTATCGCACTGCTAATGAGCGTTGACCTCTATACCGGAAGAAAAATAGGCTTCCGATAAGGTTCCAGAGCGAAATTCATTGGGATATCCTTTCCCTCCTATTCCTATGGGTCTAATTTGAATTCCTAACATATTGGGATCACATCCTACCCACTTTCCTTAATCCTCTCAACCTACTCCCATCCACGTTGTCCTATATATTGAGGCATTGGGCCATGGATTGAGGGAGGAAGTCTATAGTAGGTATATGTTGGAGGATTTGGTCCAGAGCTTTAGTTTGTGTGGTGTGCTACATCTCTTTGCTTGTGTGGCTTATTGGTGGAAGGAGACCATTGGAAAGAGGACATAATGCCAAGGCCTAAACGGTTGTGTTGTTTCCTTTAATGTCTTTCAATACAAATGATATGTTCTTTCCCATAATTTTATTGTGTTAATCATCTTATATTAGATCTCATTGGCTATTTGATTAGATCAATCTTATTATCACTAGTTCAAGATACTTTAATCTTGTTTATATCCTATTTATTGTCGGTACTTGTGTGCACAAAGTTGGATTGCATTTGTATGGAAACAACGAGGACAAACATCAAATTGAAGGTAAGTTCTCCTAACTCTATCTCTTTGTCATCACTTGATTGATCTAGGTGAAAGCATCTATATTTGTGGTGTTTTGTTTTAGATTTGTACCATATAGACTAGGGAGGTCTACTTGCATATGTGCTTGGGACTAATCCACCTAACAAAATTGGTGACCATACTGGGGATCATCTTAGATGTCCCTCACTTGCACTGAGATCCTAAAATCTTGTTTCATGTTGCTTGATTGTTAGCATTATTTGTCTTGTCTGAGTCTCTATATTGTCTAGATCTATTCTCGACCCTTAAGCTTGTTTTATATCATTAGAGGTCAAGGCCTGTTTTGTTTTTTGTTTACTCAAAAAACACTTTTTACAGACATCGATGCACTATGTCCTTGAGTACAGTGCGTCCTCTGTCACAGACGCGTCTTGTGTTCTCTTGCAGAACATAAACGACGCACTTGGGTTCTGTATATAGTCACGACGACTCATCCAGATGTGTTGTGTTGCACAACAAATTGCGTTGAGCTACAAAATTTTACAGTACGGCCTATCCTCCTCTTTATACTGGATTAGGTGTCTCCCTGAGGTCTGTCCAAGATTTACTCAGTATGATTATCTCCAAACCTATTGGTGGCTTTCTTTGTTTAATTTTTTGTGGGATTTAAAGCTTACACCGGTTTCTTGTTGAGTCTTTGTAGTCAAGCGGTTGCTTAGGTTATTTAAGGTGACTCTGATCCCTGCTCATAGCAACTTGTCTTGTGGCTCTTCAGTAGCCCTACTTGGTATTGCTTTAGGTCTTTGATTTCACAAAAGTGTGTTGTTTGCAAAAGTTGTGTGTGTGAGTTTGGCTTGGTTAGTGTAATCTGATCGCTTTGGGTGCATTTGTTTTCTTGAGAACTATCTTATTTTTGTAAATTGCATAATTGTTAATCTCATCTTTTAGGTTGAAGACAAAGTGAGGAAATTCTCTTTAATGCATTTCGAATAATCTTTGTTTTCTTTGTTGAAAGTAAAACATTTTGCAATCGAAAAGAAAGTTCATTTCCTTCGTTTTCTAGTTTGTAGTATCAGACTTTGATTGGAAAAAAGAGAAAACAAGGAAAATAGTTTGCTTGGTGTTGTTTTGGGTCATTTGGGTTGATTAGAAGAGTGAGATTGTGTGTCTCTTTTTTTTGGCCTAAAAAGAAAAGTGAAAGATTAGTGTTGTATTTCAGTTGTTTATCTTGAAGAAAGAAAAATCTCTCTTTATCGTAGTTAGATCTCATAAAAAAGAAGACTTGCATTGCATTTAGATTTTGCATGGTTTTACAGTCAGTCCACACTCCACAAGTCTATTACCATGGATTATGTGGTTCTTCCACGTACTAGTCGGTATATTGTACGGCCTTTCACATACTTTTATGGTATATAGAAAGGCTCTTTCACGTACTCAACGGTATATAGGAAGGCTCCTTTCGAACGGTTGTACATTAGAAAACACTACTATGGATTTGAGCTCCCACGTACCTTGCGTATATCGGGAGACCCCTCTAGGAGCCTAATACCAACTGAGTTAACCCTTTGAGTGTCATGTCACTGCAATACACTGAGAACAACATTCGTGGAGCTACTACACAAGTACTATCCAGGTAGTCAAGTATACAACCAAGGGTATGGTCCCAATCCTCCTTGGTTTGTATTACCTTTGGACCATGCAGTATATCGCGAGTTACAATGGCTTGACAATCCCATGAGGATTCGACTTATTTAACCCCACCTATCATATAAGTTTGCTTGTAGCCTTAGTTTGCATAGGACTTTTTATGTGCCTTTTTTATCACAATACTTTTAGGGAGAGATTATCTGTCAGGCGATTTGGTTGAACAACGTGTGAGGAGATCTCGTAGGACGCAAGGCTTACCACCTGAATATCCCCCCGTCGGGGATGGAAGCGAAGGCGTAATCATGGACCAACCTAGTGGAATGGGTCCACACAAAGAAGGATTAATCATAATTGAAACTTAAGGAGAATATTCTCCACCCCAAAACTTACCTATCACTAATTCCGTTGATCCATTAGTGGTGGAGCAACCCTCTTCACATGATACATCCTTCCACGTGTTTATTGAGGGTAGTAGATTTGATTTGTACCCAACCTCTAAGTGACACAGTGGCAACTATGTTTGGTCCAACTGCTCAATTTTGGAATACTTCTTTAGGACATGTCATTTTCGATTTTGGTACACCATCAACTCCACTTCCACCCCCACGCTCTACTAGACCCATTCCAAATGAAGAGTTTTTGGAGAACTTACTAAGATTTTATCTTGCATACGGGAGAGTGTGACGTATAAGTTTTACTTCTTTACCATCCACATCGGAAGTAGAAAATCCTAAGTACAACACCCCGGTTCATTCTTACACAATTTCTTCACCAAGAATATCGATACCAAACTCGATTTCTTATCAACCGGGCCAACTGTCTTTTCCTTACTCATTATCCCATCATTCAATAGTTGGCTCTATTCCTCTTGTAACTTCAATGACTAGGGGGGAACCTTTAGTTAATGTTAGCTCTATATCAGGAGGACACCCTTCAACCATAAGACAAAATGCTATTGTAGGACAATCGTTGACTAGCAGTCACAATTTGACTGGGGGGACAACCTATACCACCTTTATCTACACCTCTAGTCATGTGGAAATCATCGTGGAGGAAACCAACATGGGGAGTACCTACTTGGGGTCAACCCACATGGGGCTACACATACCCAGGAAAGCAGAGTATGGCCATGAATAAACTTTACCAATCTGTCATTTTGGGGAATGTTCACCCTGGAACACCTTACCCCAGAAACATGAATACGCCATGGGGTCAACCGAGCTTAACAAATTTTCGTCCAACTAGACCCCCAGCTGGAGGGCCACCCATTCAACCCCCACCACTACCACCTTTACCCCCCACCACTTTGAGGACCACCTTAAGGACCACCTGGAGAACCACCTAGTTTTCCTCCTGGATAACCACCCGGAGGACCATCTGGAGGATCCCAACCATGTAGTCAACCCGCTATGGGAGGACCCACACTTTATGATCAATTTATTTATGGTCCTACTATTACACATATTCCCTATCAATATTACCATCATCCACAACCAAACTGGCAATTATCATTTGTGGCTATCTTAGATCTCCCATACCTGTCATGTTTGACTAATGATCCCATTTGAAATGATACCAAATTTCTAATTACCAATCCCATTCGGCATGATCCCTCGCTCAACATGGATTTTCTTACCCATTTCCAATTACCAATCCGGTATGAAATAGGTATCGACCTATTAACCTCAATGCACCAAACTACAACCACCCACATTTTCGATCATATCCATAAGTGTAGGAGGAGGCGTAGGTTTATTAAAGCTCCCATTCCAGATCAATTACTTGTTAATTGGTTCACCAAGTCATTGTTACCCATCATATCCAAAGACGTAGCCATGGGTGGATCTATTACAAAAGAACAAGCCATCACACGTGCCCAATACCTAGACCTAGTCTATGCTCAATCTGGCACGTTATATGATATAATTTCTAACACTCCCCATCCTACAACTGACCCATCCAAACATGCCTCGGGATCACATGTCGATGGTATAGTTGGTTATGTGCAAACCCATCTTGTTACCCACTCAACTATCTCTCAAGGCCAAGTGGCCTCGAACCCAGCTGGTAACAACAACACCAATCGAGGTGAATGTCGTTCAATCCAATTCATCCTAGAAATCCGATGTTAAGAAGAAAAACAAAGGTAAATCTAAGAAGTCGTCAAACCAACAGGAGAATAAAAGCAATCAAGACACGACTGACACTAAACCTAAGAGGAAGGAAAAATATCCTTGTTTAATGTGCAGAGAATATCCCTTCATGAAGGAGTGTCCCCATCATGAAGAAATTCAAAATTTCCTTAAAGGAAATTCCCAACCTGTCATTTTAATCGATCCCTTCCCACCACAACAACAACAGATGCTTGTGTAACAACATCCCACTTCACAAGGAGAATCATCCACAACCATTGATGTCCGCATGATGTCTAGTGAGACAATTGATTTAACTACTAGAACAAATACGTATGACTCAGCTCTAGAAAAACAAATGAATAGAGGTAATACTGAAATATCCTCCACTTCCAAAACAATTGCTCCATATGGTTCTCTGGCAATAGAGAAACCCACCTTAGATACATTATTACACCTGCCTAAAAGTACAATTCAGAAGGAAAACTTCAATCCCAAAGCACAGGCTGCCCAAAATTACAAGACCATTGAATATTTAGCCCAGGCACCTATGCTATGTCTACACCAGAGGTCTTACAAAATTGTCTGAAATGACGTAAAAACTTGTTATGTGCTATAGGCACGGTCGACCCAGAGACATCATGTTTAAACTGGAAAATTACAAGTCGAGGCTTTCCCATCAATTCTCTTTTCAAATCCTTGCTAAAATTGTTGGTAAAAGTACCCATCGTACTATGTTAGACGAAGGAGCCTTCACCTCTGTCATGTCTTCATCATGTTGGAGAGCCATTGGCTCTCCTAAGTTGAACCGATCTCCTACCATGTTGAAAGCATTTTACAGATGTGATTTACAACCATATGGATTGTTACAATCCTTAGCAGTAGAATTAGAAGGTTAAACTATTTCCATTAACGTGGAAGTGGTAGACACACCGTTGGATTGTAACCTACTAGTTGGTCACAACCGGTTCTATGCTATGACCTCAGTTGTGTCCTCAGTCTTCTGCACTATGCAATTTCCCCACCAAGGAAAATTTGTCACTATTGACGAGTTAAACTATTGTTCACCTAATATGAACTGTCACCCTATGAATAATGTACCTCTTTTAGGACAGGCTTCGCCTAGTTACAAGAGTGTAGGGGTAAGACTCCTTAAGGATTCATCATTGATGGGAGTGAACATGATTTCGTCTATGGTACACAATTCCTCCAACTCTATTGATCCATGGATTGTTCCAAGTCCTTCTGAAATTGACTCGATCGGAGATCACATGCCTCTCATCCCATCTGATACTACATATCATGTTATCTAGTCGGTGTCTGACCTACCCGATTCTGATGACCATCCCTTGGTGGCATTAGAACCTTATTCTCTACCGTCATGGTTAAGCTCATCTTCGTCATCATCAGATTATCTCCTTTAATATTTTCCATCTAATTAATTGATTATGGAGATCACGAGCTTAGATGAACCTCTGTGGAAACACCACCATCATCGATCGTCCTTCCTCTCGTTATTAGATACGATAGAGAACAATATCAAATCCATCGTTTCACCATATGTCATTTCAAACGCTTAGTCCCCCATTCTTACACATGATACTTTGATTGAAGGTAATCTAAGCAATATCACACCCACCATTACCATTGACATATCGATGAAACCTGGTGTCATGGAGCACATCCATATAGGTCAAACTTGCTCTCCCAAGGAAATCGAAGCATATATGGCCTTATTCAAACAATTCTGAGACATTTTTGCATGGATCTATGAATAAATATCAACTATTGACCCAATTATTGTCATCCATGAAATCGAAACATACCTTAGGGCAAAAAGTGCCCAACAGAAACTCCGTCCTGTGCACCCTAGAAAGACTATGGCTATTAAGCAGAAGTTGAGAAACTTTTGAAAGTTGGGTTCATTTATCATGTCCCTTTGACTGACTGGGTGTCCAGTATAGTTCTTGTCGCCAAGAAACAAGGGACTATTAGAGTCTGCGTTGATTATAGGGATCTTAACAAGGCTTATCGGACAACTAACATGCCCCCTTTATCGACCAAATTATCGAGAATTGTCTCAGTAGTGGCATATTCTCATTTATGAATGGCTTCTCTAGCTATAATCAGATCGAGATACACCTAGCTGACCGACACAAAATTGCTTTCATCTGCCTATGGGGTACATTTGTCTATCATAAATTTCCTTTTGGACTTTCATATGCCTTTCATGACATTAAGGATATAGTGGATCCCTACCTTGATGATTTTCTAGTTCATTCAAATCATCGGGAATTTCATATTGACCATTTAACTATGATTTTACTTCGATGTCATCGTTACAATATCCGCTTGAATCCTCATAAGTGCATTTTCTGTGTTGAAGCCAGATGTCTTCTTGGATACATTGTTTCCAAGGATGGGATCCGTATTGATCCTCTTAATGTAGAGCCCATTTTAGGCCTACCTCCACCCACCAACATCACTAAACTTCAAAGTTTGGAAGGGAAGGAAAACTTCTTGCGGCACTTTGTGTGTATCTATGTAGAGTTTACATAGTTTCATGCATTTGATCAAAAAGGGCATTCCTTTTGTTTGGGATGACCTCGCTTAGCTAGCTTTTGACAATCTCAAATATGACATCACACATGCACCTATCTTACACCCACCTGATTATACTAAGGTTTATCTCCTTTATCTTGTTGTTTCTATATCCAGTATTGGCATGGTATTTGTTCAGGAAGATAGTAACGACCGCGAGCATGTGATCTATTATCTTAGTAAGAGTCTTGTTGACTTTGAAACCCATTACTCACATGTAGAGAAGTTGGCTCTGGCAACCGTCATAGTGTTCCAACGGTTCCGTCACTACATATTGCTCCGCACAACCATTTTTCTTACAAACTCCAACCCCATGTATTATATCTTGATCTGTTAGACGTTGGGGGGGAAGTATTCCCGTTGGGTAGTCATCGTACAAGAATTTGACATGGAGTTCGCTAAGTCCAGTTCTAAAAAATCACTAGTCTTTGCAGAACTTATGTGCGATCTTTCCCATGCTAACAAAGAGACTGAACCCATTGACTCTCTCTCTGATGAGTCGTTGTTCTTAATCAGCACGTCAGACCCATAGTATGGGGATTTCACATTGTATCTCCAAACCCAGTGCTTTAGGCCTAACTTATCCCGTGACGACTGTCACCGCATTCACCATCATGCGAAGTATTATGTCATAGTCAGTGATACCTTGTATCGCAGAGGTATTGACTCAATCTTACGACAGTGTCTCACTCACAATGAGGTCAAGCACGTGTTGAATGACTACCACTCTAGGGAGTGTGGTGGCCACCTCTTTGGGATGGTTACAACCCATAAGATACTACACATTGGATACTTCTAGCCCTTAATTTTCAAATATTGTATGGAAGTCGTTAAGAAGTGTCCTCCTTGCCAATTTTTTCATTTGAAGAAGCGCACTCATCCTGCCCCGCTACATCAAGTCATTGTCATCGACCCCTTTGTAAAATGGGGCATTGACTTCATGCAGTATAAGCTTATCTTCGTCAGGGGCCATGGCTATGTCATTATAGTCGTATATTATTTTACGAAATGGGCTGAGGCTATGCCTACATACAAGGGAGATGACAAGACTGCACCTACATACAAGGGAGATGACAAGACTGCCGCACTTTTTATCTTTAATCACATTATCGCTAGATTCAGTATCCCTCAAGCCATCGTCATTGACCATGGCTCACATTTTCAGCACCATATGGTAACTAAACTAAGTGTCAAGTTGGGTTTCTGTCATAAAAACTCAACCCCCTACTACCATTAAGCAAATAGAGAAGTTAAGGCCATTAACAAAGTCTTCAAAACTATGATTCAACACGTGGTAGGGACTCATAACACAAGTAAATATGACTCCAAAATCTGTCAGCCTATTTGTTTGAATTTTGATAAGACTCTGTATAACATCCAACAAAGTGGCTTACTTTTAAACGTCGGTAGAATTATGTTAACACAAAAAAATGTTCACCTAGACCTACATGGTATAAACCATATACATACATCATATTCCTACCATGTTTCTCTTACTTTTGACCTTCACAATTATATTTCCACAAAAAATGGCCCAAAACATTATTATTTACTATGGTTTACCCTCATTCTCTAAAAAAAAATGGGTCAAAAACCCTAAAAAGGGGTCAAAAACCCTAAAAAGGGTGTAAAAACCCTAAAAAAGAGAAAGGACCCGAAAACCATAGGAAAATACCATGGGTAACCACATTGGGTCAAAAAACCCTAGAACCATTCTATAAATACATTGTGAAGGGCTCTCCCAAAATACCTTTTTTTCTCATTTTCATTTTGTGAGTACGATGGGCCACCTTTTGCTCTCAAGTATTTAAACACCATTTTGCCATCATCCTGTCACCATACCATTCCCACATTGTACGTTGAGACATTCTCCGTACCCACCTAGAGACCATTGGAGAACCAGCTTGTGGAGAGGCGGACCACTTCCGAAGACGGCCACAGTGGCCCACTTTACAAGAAAGGAGGTATACTTTCATTTGTTTGTATTTATTTAGTTTAGTCGTTGTATATTCAAAAAACGTTAAAAATATTTGTTTTGTGTTACTAATCTAGTTTGTTGTTTTGTTTTACATTCGAACTCTTCCTTATGATCCCACTGATCTAAGGCTAGTGCTTTTGCACATAACCGGGGAGAAATCCCCGTTACAGTTTTGGTGACTCCGCTGGTCAATCTTCTTGAATCCCTATTTTTGCAGGCTTGCTACAGGTCTGTCTTCAGCCGTCACCGATCAGGCCCCCAAGCGGTCGATCTAAACCTTCACTGCATCAGTGCCTGCTCCCTTAGCCCCTATCGGCTCTGTCCTTTTTAATTTTTTCCTATTCAATGCGAGTCACACTTATCGGGCCACAAGCCGGGACCTAGTCACACCTTTCCACCCGATAAGCATGACCTAAGTCGTGACTTTATCCTCGATACACGTGACCTGGCTCATAGAGCCGGATCGCACCTGTCCCAGCTTCTAGAGCGACCCCAGTTGCCCATGTGGCCCTATTCCAAGCAACTTAGTCACGCCTTTCCTCTTGGTTTGCACGACTTGATTGTTTCCTGTCCAGATCGCCTTTGCCTTTTTGTTCTGTGCGACCCAGATCATACCAGTTTCACTGACACATGCAACTATCAGTTTACAGTATGTTTTCCATGCTTGTTTCAGACCCCTGTCTATCCCAAACCTTTGTCCAGACCTGTTTTTCTTTCTAGACCTGCTCTATTACAACCCCTTACTTGTTTCCTGTAAAAAGTTCATTGTTACTCATTTGTTTCAAGATTGGAAGGAAAAGTTTTACATACAGATGCACACACATTCACACCATTAAGTGAACACGCTCGGCTCATGACCCCGAGCAGAGCCTTAAAAGGAATTAATTAACTTAATAACATTCGGATTGGGGTATGAATCCCATCCACTTAACTATGGGAAGTACTTGGGGATAGCCCTAAAACTCATTGTGAGGAGTACCACAAGAACCCTGAAGTAGCTAGCCATTGAGAGGACCTGCCAAGCAAAAAGGGCAATGACCCCTACCTGATTGACTAGTTCCCACTCGTGAGGAAAACTAAGAGTTGTCGTTTGTGACAAAGCGGTTATCAGTTTTATCTGAGTCGTGGAGTGAGGGGTACTGCCCCAATACGCAAGCCATCAAACAACATTGGTGGCCGAGTGACTCCTTTTCAACCATTAGGAAGCTGATTAAACCCAGGGTCCATATTCATTTCCCATCACTATAATAAGTCATCATTGCTCGACGACGTTACTCCTATCAGCTTAGGGGGCACACCCCTCATTTCAGTTCTTTGAACCTTCACCGTCGAAGCCATCTTCGACATCACTCACCACCTTTAGATCCACACACGACCTCTGAGTCCGATTCAGATTCCTACCAATACGAACCCACTTTGTTCACTACCCCCTCTAGCCCCATGGCTGGTGGGCATCCAAATCCCTTCCATGGAGGGATAGTTGGTGGTGGACTTATGTCCTTGCCACCCATCATCACGGGTATCCCTTTTAGTGGGCCCATTGCCACTACACACACTGTNGGTCCCACGCCAACTACTACGGTTCCTACCATACCACCTTTTATACTTGGGGGAAATGGCCCTTCCACATCCATTTCGACTATTCCTACGATGGGAATTCAACTTCATCCACCCCCAGTCATGCATGGGAACTATGTTCCTACAGCCACCAGCACCATTGCTGGTCCTTCCCAAGCCAACCTTGGCTTTAGCCTACCTTTCATGGCTAGTCTCAACCTACCAGATTTGGCAAGGTTAACAAATGACCCCATAGGTCATCAACCACATTAGCCTCCCATGCCTACAAAACTTCGCTCAGACATCCCAAAGTTTGAGGGCAAGGCAGGCGAGGACCCTCAGGACCACATCATGTCTTTCCACTTGTGGTGTTCATCGAACAATATTGTGGATGACACTGCTAGATTGAGGTTGTTCCAGCACACACTTACAGGTGTTGCGGCCAAATGGTACATCGAGTTGCCTCATGCCACTTACCCCAATTTCTCGTCGCTTGCCTCAATGTTCCTTCAATACTTTTAGCTACCCGTCTGATATGATGAGGGAGTGGAGATCCTTTTATATTGTTGCCAAACAACAGCTACCCACATCATGGATCATATCCATGAGTGGCGATGTCGACGTAGCTTGTGCAAGATCCAATTGGATGATAGGATCTTCCTTGACTGGTTTCTAAAAACCTCACTCCCCCCCATAGCCAAGGACATTGCATCTGAGTGACTCCAAACCGAGGAGGAGGCCATCTTGAAGGCTCAAAAGTTTGACTTGATCTATGCCCAGTCTGGGTACTTATATACCATTATACCCGATGCTCCCTGAGCCGACACCTCTCGTCATGATACATCGGGGGCATCTCACACTGCTGACAGAGTCACCAACTCTATCACACAACACCCTTAGTTTTACGCGGCCCCTCCCATGATGCCACCACACTCGGGTAACACCCATTGTGTTGCCAAACCCAGTTATGCCCCCGATTACTCATGTATAATGGCTTAGTCCAGAGCCACCCCCTCCTATGCACCTCCCGCACCAACTCATCACATCCATGGACCGACTTGTTTGACACAATCGTGTTATGGCCAAGCGGTCGGGTTTGCAACCCCTCCAGCTCCCCCGGTCTATTATGCGCCACCTGTGCAACCCACTCCGACCCCGACTCCTCCAGTTTCTACGGGATAGGCTTATGCTCAACAAAACCTTCCTAACCAACCCACCCCAAATAACCAACAAGGGTAGGGAAAAAACAAGCGAGGAAGAAACCGAGGCAATAATCAATCCCAAGGAGGCAGCCAACGAGATGACCCTCCAAACAACAATGGTGTTGACCCGCCTGCACAGAATTCCCAACATCCCAATTGACCTGGGAAGAAACCATAGTTACAAACCAACCATCTGTGTGCTATTTGCAACACCTATGGTCATTACACCCATCAGTGTCCTCACATGGCTCGCGTCCAACAACTTCTCTAGAATGACACTCAACGTGATTCGAACGCTACTGCTCTGACTTAACCCAACCCTTTGCAACCAGGTCCTCCACTTGTGGTGCTCCAAAATGCCATACCACACCAAGGGATGGTTGCAACCCAACCCTTGGCCCCACCTGCACCTACATCTCCTACTGCGGCCCCACCTACTGAGGCTGATGTCCATCACATCATGATGTTGTCATCTGAAGTCAACCTCTAGACTCGACGCAACCAGTATGGGTCCACCACAAAAACCATTGACCCATCAACGACATCTACATCTACCAGTGCTGACATGTCTCTCCACTTATCGAGACCCCCCGCAAATGGGGTGGCTAGAGCCCCATGATTTCGTATGTGTCGTGTCGCAAACAATGCTACTGCTAGAGCTGCCATCAACTACAACATAGTTGACAACTTGACCCAATCTCTTATGGCCATGTCTGGTTTGAAAGTTCTTAAAACTTGCCCAACACAGCGTAAAGAGTTGTTGTTTGTGCTAGGTGTCGTTGATCCCTCTGATTCTAGGTTGATCACCTTCGACTTGGATCAAGGAGAACCTAGGATGTTGTCTACCATCGCCTTCTAAGTTTCGATCTCAATTCGGAATTTGGTCATACATCGATGCATTATTGATGAAGGGGCATCCACCAGCATTATGTTAACTACCATTTGGTAGAAACTTGAGTCCCATACCCTTCAACCTTCTACCACCACTCTCTGCGCCTATGATGGTCGCTCCACTCAACCACTGGGGATTCTCACGAATGCTCATGTTGAGCTAGCTGGTAAAACGATGTTGATTGACATTGAGGTTGTCAATTCCCAACTTGATTACAACCTCCTCCTAGGATGTAGCTACATGTATGCCATGCAAGCTATGGCCTATACCATCTTTCAACTACTAATGTTCCCTCATGATGGGAAGATCATGACTGTCGACCAGTTGACATGCTATGATCCTAAGGGGTTGACCATGCTAGAACACGTCCTTCCAACTATCAACTCCACCATCGAAACGTGTCCATTCCATCTTTATCTGCTGTTGGCCTAGGCATGTTCGCCAACACTCCTATGACGAACACCTTTTTGTCCTTACCACCTCCACCGATGCCGACTGACATGTCAGATTTGTGTACTATCACATCCAGTACCATTCCAACCATGTCACAACCCCAACCATAGTCACCTGGGATTTATTAGGGTTCATTCCCAATCCACACGATTCCCTTCCTTTTTCCACCATCTGGCATCGTGAGCAAGCCTGTCATGGCTACTCTCAACTTACCTAACTTCACATTGGGAATTCATGTGTGGTACCTCAATCCACCCACTCAACCCCCGGTTCCTCAGGTTTTGCTGACTCTCGTCCAACCCATTGAGACGTTGTCACACTTACCTCCCGATACATTGAAGTCTACTCCTGTCTCAATGCCTTCCCCTCCTCCTTCAAAGAAGGCTAGGGGCAAGGCCACCAAAGCAACGACTAAACCTCGTCTGCCCCCCCCTTGTGCATTGTGTGATATCCAAGGTCATGCGACACAAAATTGTCCTACCTTCGCACAGACCTTTGGAAACACTCTCGTGAGTCCCACGTCACCGTCCTTCAAGAAATCCACCCTCTAGCTTCTTCCTCTGATGCAACCAACACCATATACATGATCTCCAATTCCGCTAGTCCTTTCGTCTCCTCAGTTGTAGAGGATCCCTCTGATCTATCCACGTGTTGTTTCAGCAATGATGAGGAGATTGTTGAAGCTCTTTTGACTCCTGAGTACCCTTGGGATGATATGCACCATCGCTCATTCTTTATTCCCGATGAACCTCTCTCATCATCGGATCAGTACTCAATCGAAGCCAAAGACTTCATCCATGGCAAAGTTGATTGGTTCAAGAAGCCCATTCCGACACTCGACGCCTTTGAAGAGGGTAATATGGCTAACATTTCGCCAACCATTAAGGTCAGCACATCAACCAACCCTGAGGTAGTTGAAGATATTACACTTGGAGCATCTTGCTCCCCTGAAGAAGTGGCTTCCTACAAAGCACTTTTTCAGGAGTTCTGTGATATCTCCGCTTGGTCCTATACCGAGATGCTCGAGCTTGATCCATCCATCGTCGAACATTGTATCAACACTTGGCCTGATCTTGCGCCCATACACCAAAAGCAACGACCTATTCACCCCTCAAAGGAACCTGTTGTCAAAGCCGAGATCGAGAAACTGCGTAAAGCAGGTTTCATATACCCCATCGCGTATACCACTTGGGTTTCCAATACTGTTCCCGTTAATAAAAAATAGGGTACCATTTGTGTATGAACTGACTTTCGTGATTTGAACTTGGCATGCCCCAAGGACAATTTCCCCACTCCATTCATTGACCAGATCATTGACACCTATGCCAGACATGACGTATTTGCTTTCATGGATGGTTTTTCCGGTTATAACCAAATTCACATTCGAAAAGAAGACCAGTACAGTACTGATTTCACAACCCCTTGGGGCACATTTGCATATTGAGTTATGCCATTTGGCCTTAAAAATGTTGGAGCCACTTTCCAGCGGGACAGGATGTTCTGCTTCCATGACCTTATCCATATCATCTTGGTCTACCTAGACAACCTCACCGCTCGCTATTGGAAGCGTTCACAACATCTAGATGACTTACGACCAGTCTTCTTACGATGTCGCAAAAACAGTGTCCTCCTGAACCCTCTCAAGTGTGTGTTTTGTGTCCCAGCAGGGCGTTTACTCGAGTTTATCATTTCTCACAAAGGGATTGTGGTCAACCCTCTATATGTTTAAGCCATTTTGAATCTTCCCTCACCACGTACTTTGCGGTAACTGCTGAGTCTCCAAGGCAAGGCCAATTTGCTGCGCCATTTCATTCCGGACTATGTGACAAAAGTCCATGGTTTCTTACGACTGCTCTATACCAACATTCCATTTGTTTGGGATAAGCATGCGTAAGACGCTTTTGACGCATTGAAGAAAGCTTTGGCTTCAGCTCCGTTGTTGTCTCCACCTAACTTCACTAAGGATTTCATTCTCTATGTGTTGGCATCTGAAAATGCCATCACTGGAGTCTTGGTCCAAGAAGACAATGCTCATCAAGAGCATGTGTTTTATTATGTAAGTCAGAATCTTTCTGGTCCCCCTTTACGTTACTTGCATGAAGAGAAGATGGCTCTTGGTGTTGTCTTTTTTGTTCAGAAGCTACGCCATTACATCCTTTTGAGCTGCACTCGAGTCGTGGCTGATTCCAACCCCATGAGGTATCTCTTGAGCCGCTGCCTTATTCAAGGTTGGGATGCCAAGTGGATTGTCGCTCTTTAGGAGTATGATTTGGAATTTGTTGCCCATAAAAGCACAAAAGATCTGGCATTAGCTGCCTTAATGGCAGACCTCCCTCCATCATCTTCTTCATCACCTATTATAGTCAACCTTCCAGACCAATTCCTATTTTTCATATCCACGGAAGACCCCTAGTATGGTGGCATCCTCCTGTACTTGCACACTCAGAAATTTGAGGCTCATTTAAGGCGCGAATATCGTCGACGCATTCGACACCAAGATGCTCGCTATCTCTTCATAGGGGATGTCTTGTATCGTCGGGGCATTGATACCATATTGCGTCATTGCCTCACCCATGATAAGGCTAGAAAAGTCTTGAATGACTGTCACAATGGAGCTTGTGGTGGCCACCTCTCTGGTTTGGCTACCACTGAGAAGATTCTCCGTGCCGGTTATTTTTGGCCTACCATCTTTGCTGATTGCATCTATGTAGTTAAACACTGCCACAGTTGTCAACTCTTTGCTCCAAAAGCAAGGACTCCTCCCGCGATGTTACATCCCGTGGTCACAGTTGGTCCCTTTTGCAAGTGGGTGATTGATTTCATGACTTGTAATCCCACCTTAACCGACGGTCATAAAAACATCATCGTGGCCATTGATTATTTCGCTAAATGGGTCGAGGCCATGCCCACATTAAATTGTAAGGCCGACACGGCGGCACGTTTCTTTTTCAACCACGTTTCGGTGTCCCCCAACAGATAGTCTCAGACCACAGTTCTCATTTTGAGGATGCGGTTTGGACATAGCTTTCGACCATGTTGAAGTTTGAACACCAGTACTCCTCCGCATACTACCCTTAAGGCAATGGACAGGTTAAGGATATCAACAATATCCTCAAAACCATGCTCCAAGATATGATGGAAAAACATAAAAGCAACTGGCATCATTTGCTCTTCTCCACCCTCTGGGCCTATCGTAGATCCATAAAGACCACCACCAGTTTTACCCCGTTTCACTTAGTATATGGTGTCGAGTCGGTACTTCCCATTGAGTCCCAGATTTCATCACTTTGCCTTGCCGTCGAGCTCCTCCATTATACCTCACCATTAGAACAACACCTTATTATGCTCGAACAAACCAATGAGGAGCGTCATGCCGCTCTCCAAATGATTGAAGCGGCTAAGACTCGGTCGAAGTCACATTTTGACTCCCATGTTCACCCTTGCACCTTCAGCGAGGGAGACATCGTCCTCGTTTACGACCAAGCCAATGATAAGTTAGGGAAAGGGAAGTCTGATTCCATGTGGTATGGCCCATACATCGTCCATCATTGCCTCGAAAAGGGGGCATATATCCTTGCTGACTCTGATGGCCACCTCTTGAAGAATCCCCGCAACGAGCTCTACCTTAAGAGGTTCTATGCCTAATGTCACCCATCATGAGTCACTTGTGTCATAGTTTTTCTTTTTTGTTTTACACTGTTATTGTCATGAGTCTTACATTTTGTTTCCTTGGTTGCTCCTGATGGATCCTACCTCGCATCGCTACGTTGGGTTCGTTGATGGAGCAAGTAAATAGTCTCGAAATCTCGCCTCGGCTGCGTGGGTTATTTATTCCCTTTGACATGAGTTGATCCATATTGACGGAATATGTGTTTGCATTGCTACCAACAACCAGGCTGAGTACGATAGTGTCACTGGTCTCCTGGTCGCTACCCTCCACTTGGGTATTCGTCATCTTAATGTCTTCTTAGATTCCCAACTGCTTGTCTCCCAGTTGAATAACTACTACATGTACGCGATCCTTGTCTCTTTAGAAATTTCCCGTGTACTAGACATTTGGTTAGACATTTTGAATCCATTACATTCACACATGTTCCCAGAAGTCTCAAGAGTGTAGTAGACCAAATGGATAATGACGTTATATAGTGGCACATAAATCATCGCATATAGGAAATAAAACTACATCATGCATAATCATATAGTCATGCATCAATATGTCATATACATCATATAGGCATCATCATCATAAAATACTCATATAAAAACCATATAAAAAGTGCATCCACATGCATATATATATCATCATGTCATAATGTTTAGTACAAAACAAGAAGCCCCATAAGCTTTCTCGGTTGAGCATACATATAGTACAAAAATCGTAGTGCACCACTGCACTAAGGGCAACATCACTAGTTGCTAGTCAGATTCCTCCTCCTCCTCCTGGTACTCAGGGTATGTGTCCTCCTATGTGGCTTCCCAGACATACTTGGCAGCGACTGTGATCCTCCTCATTAAGGGGATCCACTCTCGAGGTGCGTGGTAGCAGGCGACGATCAAATCGTCGTCCAGGTACTGCTAGCCATCGTCAGTGACCCCCTCTAGTAAGCGCTCTATATCGTGACGAAGTGAGTCCAACATACTCCGGTGCCTCCTGTGTCCATGAGTGGGTGGATCTAAACCCTCCATCCTGTCCCTCCCTCATTAATAGCCTGTTGGAGGGAGTGGTCCGATGTCTTCACATACACACATTATGTCATCAGTATCTATCACATACATAAGTTGGTTACCACTAAGCTAGTAAACTATATATGAATGCAACCACATAAAGCAACATGTATACGTACCATCCGGTCCCCAGGCTTGTCCTAGAGGTCGAGGCATCTCAGGATATCCCCGGTAGTCCATCCATGCATACGGGTAGTCCGCTATAAGGACCGGTAGCTGCCTACACTGCGCAAAAAGCTCCCGAGTAAAGAATCGGCCCACTAGGACGCCTCCCTCTTGGATCATCATCTCACTCCCCCTCCTCATGCGAGGCTCACGAGGTCCCCCCTCACGCATCACCAGATGCGTTCACATTGTAGGTAGTCGCTCAAAGGAAAATGAGTAGAAGAATGAGGGGAAACAAAATTCCCCTCCCACCAAGCTAGCACGGTTCATCCCACACTGAACTATAGTCAAGTACATCTGGCCCCACCCATAGTAGGTGCCCCTCAGCACACGCTCCACAACCTAGAGCTAACCACCTAAGATCTTGTGGGGTCTTGATGACCCTAATATTCGTAGCACCATTGTTGCCACAACCCGAGTTAGAAGACTCTCAATGTCGCACACCAGTATGTACGACGAGTGCACCGTCATAGAGGCATAGTAGTGCCTCTCGCAAAGGTTGTCCAGTGACACCCAGTGGGTGAGCTTGGACGTAGTGTCGTCAATCATACCCAACATAGGGAGCCCATTCAGAAAATAGATATTGAGGAGCGTGATCTCGATGCGCTCCTCCTGGATGATAAAGCACTCAACATTCGGGTCTCGGAAACTCACCAGCTTGTCCAGGAACAACTTGGTTGAACGCATGAGTGGGATCGTGAAGTACTTCAGTGTCCCACTTTGGGCGAGAGTGTCCACCACTGCCCCATCCGCTAATGCCTGCTCTCGCAAGGTACTGATGTCCCGCTCTCGCCATGTCACCTGTGGCATCCTGTACATACACACAGTCCCTGTAAGGTCCAGTCATGCACAAAAACGCAGCCTGGGATGAGTCACCCCTGTTTGGCCTTTTTGTATGACCCAAGTCTCTCAAAAACCCTGAACAGGAGTGACTCGGTCATTTATACTTACTGAAAAGGTGCGACCCGGGTCACGCCTATCTCTTTGACTTGTGCGATTGGGTCGCGCCTGTTAGCTCGATATGAGCGACCTGGGTCATGTCTTTTCCCTTGAAAAGCGTGACCCAACCCCGCGATCCCTTTTAGCTTGACATAAGCCCCAGGATGAGCAAAAAGAAAAACTAAACTAGTGAAAGAGTCAAGTATGACGAGAGCTCTTACCTGCAAGCCACTGATCGAAAAACCGTCGATTGAAATGAAAGAAATTAGCAAATGATCTCTGGGGTCCTCCACTCCAACTAAGCACTGAACAGTAACAATGACACATGTCATGTGTCCCCCCTGTTTATAGGCCTCCATTGGGTGTCATTTTCTTTCGTGCACCACAGAGTCATCCAGAGTCCGTTTGAGACATCGTTCACACCACCGGGTTTGGTTTTTCGTCCTCTGTCTTTTGACGAGACCCTTGTCTCATGCTCTCACTATGATTTTCAGGCCATTTCCTAGAAATCACCACGATTTGCGTCCCATCACGCGAATCTCCCTTTGTATGTATTGGCATGTTCACGAGCCATCTGCTCCATCCATACTGCACAGTTGGCCATATTTTACCGCCATCCATCGTCCCGCAAGGGGGCCCCATTAGTGTTCTGCATTTATTCCTTTCAAACATGTTCACAACATAACCTCTTTCCATATATCGAACACTTCCCCCTTGCTGGATTGACCATTACAGAGTTTCTATTAAGCTCTTTTCTGACTCCTAAAAGAATAAAAAGATTATTGAGCACGCTTGCATCCTTTCACGCCCGTTAAAGTATTTGAAAGGGAATCTATGTAGACTCGTTTATCTCCTTTTTCAACCTACGTAGACTATCATAAGAAAAGGACCACCCTGGCACATTCAAGCCAAGAACGTTTCCCTTTGTATCCTTTTATGGTTTCTTGGACATTGGGACCATACTTTACGAAAAATCTCATCATGGGTTGTCTTTAAGCTCTTTTCCAGCCTTCTCATCAAGAAAAGATTGCCAAGCAAACTTGGTTTCGTTCATGCTCGTAAAAGTATTTGAATGACCGTCCAGTCAGTATAGGTTTAACCTTTTTCGACCTGATTAGATTACCAATGGTAAAGAAGTCTTCCTTCCCCAAATGTTGGGAGAGATCTCCTTTGTACACTTTTATCCTTTTTAGGGATTAGGAGACTACATATGAAAAAGAGACCACATTGGAGTCTTCTTCCTGTTTTCAAACTCTCTAAAATTGAAAACACCATTGAGCATTTACTTTCTCAGGCTCGCTAAAAATCCACGAGATCGTGTCATAATGGTGTCTTTAGGCGGCATTAGATATATCACAGTATGGTAGCTTTCCCCATTGGGTCACCTTTGTTTAGAGTATTCTTCCATGAGTCTTCCTTCGATCCCCTAGATATCACTAATCCAATTACCTCCTTGAGTATTTCCCATTTGCAGTTATCTTCCCGGTATTACATTTATGATCCCTCTCCCATGAGTTAGTTTCATTTGCTACTAGGTCATCCTTGCCGTCATACTCTGAACAAAGGAAGTTTGAGTCACCCGTACTCCCTCTGCCCTTGTCCCCCCATTCAGTGTGTCAGTCCCCAGATTGTTACACATCTTCGATTATCCCCCTCGTGCTTCTAGTCAAGGACACACCATTGCCTTGATTAGTTGCAGGTCTCCCTCTGTCAACGTCAGCACATCTATTCTAGAGGATAGACCCATGGGTCCCTGTATCCTGGTTTCATCCACCTCATTGATGAGTTCCTTAGACTACTTCAGAGGAGTCATCAGTGCCTCTCGGAATGGTTGTGTCTCACATGCTCGACTTCAACTACATCATCGCACCACTGAGATTCGTACAGGGTATTGGTCTGTTCATTATTTGGTCGAAGACCCCAGTTGTCACTTGACTCTAGCACATTGGTGAGTCTACTATGGGACACACATAGTTTCTTGTCCCTTGTGATTTCCGGGCTGCGTTGGTGACAGTGTTCAAAATCCCCTAGTGTTGTGCTTCCATGTATCTCCAGTACTTGATGCTGCACATTGTACCACAAAGATTCCAACTCTCAACCATTGAGTCCATATATATGTACACCTCCAGATTCAGTAGAGCATCAGTTGTGACAATATTGCATTCCATGAGAATGCCATTGTTCCTATGTATCATTTCTTTAAATCAACATTGTATTCAGCCTCCTATTGAGGCCACCATTATGTATCATCATTTGTATATGTATTGATCGGCTCCCATGTTTTTTAGCCTTGATCCCATTATTTATTCTTTTGACATTGTTACGAGCATGGGGATCCTACCTTGTCCATAAACATGTCACATATTATGTGTATCTCATCCATTTTTGAGGAACCATTAATAAAAAACCAAAAGCCACCGTGGTTCGAACGAGGAAGCTCCACTTCTTTGCAGGTCTCTCTAGTTCTCTCTACTATTCCCATGATCCTATGATGTTCGTCGGCCATACGATGAGCTCCTGCCCTCGCACATTGGGGGGCAATCTGTTAACACAAAAAAATGCTCATCTAGCTCTACATGGTCTAAACCATATACATACATCATATTCTTACCATATTTCCCTTACTTTTGACCTTCACAATTGTATTTCCACAAAAAATGGTACAAAACATTATTATTTACTATGGTTTACCCTCGTTCTCCCCAAAAAAGGGTTAAAAACCCTAAAAAATGATCAAAAACCCTAAAAAGGGTTCAAAAACCCTAAAAAGAGAAAGGACCAGAAAACCATAAGAAAATACCATGGGTCAGAAAATACCATGGGTAACCACATTGGGTAAAAAAACCCTAGAACCATTCTATAAATACATTGTGAATGGCTCTCCCAAAATACCTTTTTTTCTCATTTTCATTTTGTGAGTACGTTGGGACACCTTTTGCTCTCAGGTATTCACACACCCTTTTACCATCATCATGTCGCCATACCATTCCCATATTGTATGTTACATACCCACCTGGAGACCATTGGAGAACCAGCCTGTGGAGAGGCAGACCACTTCCGAAGACGACCACGGTGGCCCACTTTACAAGAAAGAATGTATACTTTCATTTGTTTGTATTTATTTAGTTTAGCCGTTGTATATTAAAAAAACGTTAAAAATATTTGCTTTGTGTTACTAATCTAGTTTGTTGTTTTGTTTTACATTCGAACTCTTCCTTATGATCCCACTAATCTAAGGCTAGTGCTTTCTCACGTAACAGGGGAGAAATCCCCTTTACAAATTGTGTCGGATATCCGATGGATACAACAATCTGTCGTAAATACGACAACCAACAGTCGCATGACCAACAAGTAAATCCAATGATATTCTGTTACATTTTCAGCACCCATTTCATTGATTAACCAATCAATATAATGTCCCATTTATGACATACAATTTGTCGATTAATCAACATAAGTTTCCAACAAGTCGTTGGAAATGCGACGGAACTAGTGTCAATTAATTGATAATATAATCCATCCCTTGTATCGGTTAACTGACAAGTAGTCGTCGAAAATGTGACAAAAACTATGACAACATTTGTTGTCGGAGGTATAGCATCCTCGTTGTAGTATCATTGGGAATACATTAGATATTTGACGTCTAATATATTAATTTTGTCATCAGAAATGCGACGCTTGTGAGTAATTAAAAAATAAAAAACTATGCCCATCTTGAAATGCAAAGAGAATCAAAGTATACATACATATAAGACAGACCCATGTGTGATAAAATCTCATGAAAAGTGATACTTATGTATCAAACATGCATGTGTGTGTATCAATGATGAAAAATCACAATATTGAATTTTTTGGCAAAACATTCAATTATACTAACACCTAAAAATAATTTCTTATTGTGGCATATGCCATAAACAAATTTAGATATTACAATACTAGATATCCAATTTTATTTCATACATGCCATGCAACAATTAGACATTTAATGAACAAGAATGATATTAATGGAAGGATAACTAGATGGTTATTATTACTGAAAGGAATTGATTTAACAATACTTGACAAGCCAGGGATACATAATGTTGTTGCGAATTTCCTATATATTCTAACAAACGTTGCAAATCACAATGTGATAGATGACAATTTCCCAAATGGGCACCTCTTTTAAAGATCAATAAAGACTCCATGTTTTGATAATGTAGAAAACTACTTAGCTATAAGAATATTTCTCAACACTTTCCTTATAAAGAACGTTACAAAATTGTTAAAAACATTTCCACATATAATTGGATCAAGGGCTACCTATTTTGACTTGTGCTAGATTAGATGCTCAAAATATGAACTAAACAATATGATGTACTTGATATTTTACATGCATTTCATGATGATCCTTGTGGAGACCATTATGCTGCAAAAATAACAACCTACAAAGTTCTACAAGTATTTTATTTTTTTATTTTTTTCCAAAGAAAAAATTCGTAAATATTTTATTCACATTCAGCAGACCATTGGCTTACATTGCACAAGGATACTAAACAATATGTCTCTCACTATGATGAATGTTAAAGGATTGGTAAACCCACAAAAATATATGATATGCCATTACAACTTCAATTGACATTTGAACCATTTGAAAAATAGGGACTTCATGGGACCCAATGACCCTACATCAAACCAACGAGTTTGACGTAGAGTCATTGGGTCCCATGCCATGCAACAATTAGACATTTAATGAACAAGAATGATATTAATGTAAGGATAACTATATGGCTATTACTACTAAAAGGATTTGATTTGAAATACTTGACAAGCCATGGATACATAATGTTGTTGCAAATTTCCTATCTATTCTAACAAACATTACAAATCACAATGATATTGATGACAATTTCCCAAATGGGCACCTCTTTTAAAGATCCATAGAGACTCCATGTTTTGATAACGTAGAAAACTACTTAGCTATAAGAATATTTTCTCAACACTTTCCTTACAAAGAACGTTGCAAAATTGTTAAAAACATTTCCACATATAATTGGATCAAGGGCCACCTATTTTGACTTATGCCACATTAGATGCTCAAAAGATGACTAGACATTATGATGTACTTGATATTTTACATGCATTTCATGAGGATCCTTGTGGAGGCCATTATGCTACAAAAATAACAACCTACAAAGTTCTGCAAGTATGATACCTTGGCCTACATTGCAAAAGGATACTGAACAATTTGTCCTTCAGTATGATGAATGCTAAAGGATTGGTAAACCCACAAAATAGATGACATCCCATTACAAATTCAAGTGTCATTTGAACCATTTGAAAAATAGGGGCTTCATGGGACCCAATGACCCTAAATCAAACCAAAAGAAACACATGTCAGCGTGAATAATCCCTAGTAGCTTTAGGTTAACCACTAACAAGGAGGGAAGATGACAATATTGGATTTCCCTTTATCATAAATGTATATAAGTATAACTACCTAAAATAATGAGTGAGGAAGAAACCTGTATCTAGTTAATTTTCTTGCAAGTGTTCATTATAAGCTAATCCAATCCAACTCTTCACTAATTCAAGTGATCTTGTTATAACCTACACACAAATAAAACAAAACCTTCCTCAAGATTTTATCATTATGACAATAAATATCTAAATATTGATCGTAATAGCCCAACTAGAAAGATGATTCTTATCCCAAACAAACATTCAAGTACAATATGATTCAATATTTATGCTTATATCTATGGGGAAGGGGAGAGGTAATATCATCATATTTGCTAATGAAAAACAACAAGAATACGGTTACTTTATTATCTTGATATCGACACCTTCATCACCTAGTTCTGGGTTACTCCACCTTTGACCACTTATCATATAGGAATACGATACATGATCCTTTTCTATTCTATAATGGGAGGCTCTTTGAAGAGACAAATCTCAATCCTCAACAAATTGATCACAAACATTGGAATTAGGGTTCCTTAGGCACCCAATGATAAAAATACTCACATTCTAAAATTCTCCATCATTAAGATGCGCATCTAATCTCTCTTTCAAATCCCCAGCCAATTGCTCTCATTTAAACCAAGAAAAAGTAGTTTAAAGAGTTGAGTAAGGAAGTTAGGGATTGTGTAGGTGTACAGTTCCCATACCTCCCACTCAGGTTCGCGCATTTAATGCACATTTATATTTTTTTCCTTTTAACAATACATACATGCCTTTCATGAAGGAAAAGTGCATATGTATGGATGTTTCCTTTGAGAAGGGTGTGTATTTGTATTCCTTTCCTTTATAGAAAGCATGCATGCACAACCCTTCTCCTTTGATACCTAGTGTATGTAGATAATTCAAAATGTTCTCCACACATTCATTGTTTTCCTTAGTAGTATTTTTGTCATCAAAGCATAATAGAAAGCGCCCTTTGTACCTCTAAGAGAAGTAATGGTTTAAAAGATAAGGTTTTGCATGCCCAATATGGGGATAACCACTAGGCTAGGGAGGGAAACATGTACACACTTTTCCCATTTCAACATATGGCAGGTCAATGTCAATTGAACCATCAACTTTTTTTCCCTATTATTTTCAACTCTGAACCCAAAACCATCATTCTCTTTTCTATTCACCAACCCTAGCTTGCCAATTCCTCGTCTTCCTACATATTTTTGAATCACTTCACTCAACACTGAATATTCTGACAATATTGAATTGAACCACCATAGTAGATTATGAACCATCTTTTGGCCAATGCTTAGAAAAAGAGAAGTCAAAAGTTTATCATATTTATATTATTTCATAGTTTCTAGTAGAAAAGTTAAAGAACATATAGATGCCTCTCAATGTTGCATGCAAGTGAAATGTATGGGTAATTGTCATAGGGATTATAACCTGGTGGAAATGCAAATGCACAAATCATGACGTAGGCATAGACCTACAACTCAAGAATTGACTCAAAACTCACATAACAACAGGATTGATTATTCAAAGTTGATGCAGTAGTATATCAAATTCCATTTTTATTTTTAAGTTTAACCAATAAAAATTAAATCATAGCCATGGAAATACCCAATAACATTCAATCTTGAAAAAAATCATATCATAGGTAAGAAGTTAATAAAGCAAATGAACACAATTCAATTGCACTAGCAAGCAACAATCAAATGAAAGAAATATGTTCCACAAATTTAACAAATAATGTCAAAACACTAGATGCATGCATCAATTATTACATCAAAATGGCACCTACGAATCCAATTTAATTTGCAGTCATACTATTGGAAGTGACCTCGAAAGGACGGAAGAATATTGGCAGTGACCTCGAAGGAAGGGGTCATCCTTTATTGATATAGCCAATAAAATATAGCTTAAAGGAAATTATTATACTATAGACTTTGCATAAAGGAAAAAATAAAATTATTAATACAAAAAATACAGCTTACATAATATCAAGTAACAAGACCTTGGAGAAAAATCAGAAGCAAGCGATCTGTAACAAAAGTAGGAAATGAGAGAACAACTTCTTCATATGGATCTACCACAGTTGGAACCTTGAATGCAACACCAAACAACTTTAACATTAGATATATATAGAAATTTGTGAGCACATACAAACAACATTATAGTGATTTACAATTCCAAAGGCACGGTACCTTATCAAATAGTACATATATTGCAACTCTTTCATTAAAATTAGAATTTCCATATATGGTTCACAACTCCAAAGGTTAGTAATAATCAAGAAGTCTAAATAAAAATGACTAGCTGGAAACAAAATTTTCACATAGCAGTATGACTCACACTTCCATAGACTTGGCATCAAGACACATAACTTTTTCTTGTATGTTAAGGTAATCCAATCCTTCATGAGCTATAACATCTATGGATGTATTTACCTTACCATCAAAATTATCAGCCACAACCTTCTCACAATCCTCACGATTGCACTTCTTAGCCTTATTTGTAGGGATTGTAACCATGACCTGATGTTGAAATCCATCACCAACAAGATGAGCATATTTAAAATAACCATCAATGATAGAAACATACCACTAAAAAAACTTATTGTCAATTATAGAAACATACAACTAATTATTGAAACTTGTTGTCAATTTATTCCAGTGCTAAGGACATGTGTAAAGTTCTTATAATTAAAAAAAGAAAAATTCTATGCCCATCTTGAAATGCAAGGAGAATTAATGTGTACATACATATAAGGCAAACCCATGTCTCATAAAACTCTCATGAAAACATATACTTATGTATCAAACATGCATGAGTGTGTATCAATGATGAAAAAACATCGGTGCATACAAATGGTAAAATGTACTAATTTGATTCAGTGGGATATTTCCCCATGTGTTATTTAATGTTTTTGTAGGTATGCAAATGAATGCTCAAGAGATGTCTCTTTTACATAGAAATGTGTCATGCATGTGGTTTCAATGTCGCTTAAGAGACTATATTCATGTGCCCTAAATGATGCTTAAGAGATGTCAACTATGTCTCCTAAACATCACTTAAGAGATGTCATTCATGTGTCCTACACGTCGTTCACCTAGCTTAAACATGGAAAGAACATCAATTAAGAAGAATAGTGGCCAATGAGAAAGTTGAGGTAAGCAAAGAATCATACATGGATATGAGCAATAAAAGGGGGAGATGAATAAATAAGAATGAAGGTAAATAGTTTGTGATAAGCTACATAATCAATTGGTAAAGAGTAAAAATGGAGTATGGTATTAGAGTGAGTAAGAAGTTTGTCAAGAACCTTTGTGATTTGGACCAAGGTGTAAAATATCTTGGTTTCTTATTAATACTAAATGGCTATCATTATGAAGACTGGACCTGGTTATACAAAAAAGTAGAAGCTAAGATTTGTATTTTTTGTTGGAGATAGTTATCTTGAAGAGGTTGCTTCGAATTAGTCAAGGTACTTTTGGAAATTATTCCTATGTATGGATGTCAATAGCTAAGATACCTAAGGGAATTCTCAATAAAATAATTGATGGTAGGTATAAATACCTCATTGAGCTCCTCCTTGTTTCGAGAATAAATTAAAATTCTCTACTAAACAGGGCCAACCACGTCAAGTTGGAAGCCCTTATGGCCCCTTCCCCCCCCCTTACATCACTCTCAATTCCCCATACCCAATGCATGTACTTGAAAAAAATATATTGAATTTATATGCAAAATTGTGGATTCAAATTATTATAAAAAATAAGTATAGTTAGTGTTTACTCGGTCACTTCTTTTTAGGTTTTTTATTTTTACAAAATCAACAAGCAACTCATCTTCTGCAACTTGTCGTTCAATTCTCGTCGCATCTACAACTTGTTGTATTGTCTGCCTAGTAGAGTACTCATAACATGGATGTTGATGCAAGGGATTGGGATTTGCTGCAATAATGTAAAAATGTTAAATCAATATGTTATGATATTATAATGACAAGGTTTTCATTAAAAGAAACATTACATAGGTGTTTTTACCTGATATGGCCACACCATGTACTTCCTGTCCATGTCTAGGCTCATCTTGTATAGTAGGAGCCTCTACATTCTCTGCAGTTGAAAAATGAAAAAGTACAATTAAAATTCACCATTTGCAATGCAATATTTTAAATTGTAGCATATGAATTCATTTATTACCAGGATTCGAAGCACGACCTTCATTAGGTTGTTCTCCATCCTTAGCATTAGGTGGATCGTTCATTTCCTACTAAAAAACAAGTCAATATTTTATTGCAAATATTTATAACGAATAGACTACACAAGTAATCAATCTTAAATAAACTTCATTGATTTTATATACCTGTGCACAAGATGGATCACCAGAAGACTGTGTTTGCCCATACAAGTTTTTTCTGCATTCAACAACAACTCCAAAGTTGTGTTGGAAACCAAGCTTCAAGTCTTCCTCTGTGGACACTTCATTGAATCGATTGGCCTGCATATTTGCATAATGTCATGAATTTACCTTTTAGATTTCAATAAAATTAAAAATAATTTGCAATTTATTATTTGGATGTAATATTGGTTTTTTTATACTTACAATTTGTGCCGCCAAATTTGAATAACCACCAGGCCCAAGCTCGTGTTGTCCAATTTTTTCTTGTCTTGCCTTTGTGGCCTTTGATGTGTCTAACATCCTATGAAAATATTGAAATACGTTAGATGTTTCAAATTTGATCTAAAAATTAATAATACTAAGGTTTACAATTACATTGTTGAAAGTATTGCATACCTTCCTGTGCCTAGTGGTAACTTTCCTTCTTTTCTTAAAGCCCTCTCCTTTCCATCTTCCACTAGGGATTTCCAATCATTGGAGGGTGCTCATACCTAGGGTTCCTTTCTAGTTGAACCCTAAATTGGTCCCTCACAATATTCATATATTGGCCAACCTTCTTTAGGACCTCCGCTCGATTGAAGGTCTGGTTGTCAAACAGTCCAACCAAGCGATTAATGAGCTCATCTTTTAAATTTTTTGTTTGTTTATCCCACCTTATGTGGATGCTGGGCCCAACTATCTCCAATGACAAATCATTTAGATGTTTATTAAAAACATCATTTCATGTAAGACGATCATGTCATCATTAGTTGAAAAATAATGTTTTTTTTATTATATTATAATCAAATTATAAACAATGTATAAATACCCATAATCTTCTCTATCTTTAAGGGAATAAGATTTTCGTCGACCAAAAATGTTGTTTGTAGTGTATCCATGCTAGTGACATTGGAATATCCAGGAAATGCTGCTTGAGCATTATCATTACTAATCTTTGTATCGACCCCTTGTTCTGTACCATCTGGCATGCGTTGGCCACTAGAAGGTGCAATCACATCTGGCCTGACGGGTGTTACAGAATGTGTCATCGACTGTTCATTCGACAACAATGGCATATGAGATGTGGGTGGAGTCATATGCTCATGTGACAACTCTCCATGAGTGTTATCACCCAATAAGTTTTCTATGGTTGTGGTAGGAGAACCACTGGGGTAGCCCTTTCAAACCAATCTTTAGACTGTATTCTAGCCTATACAGTCAGAGAGGGCTCTCTCTTTGTCACGGGGTCATTCACCTATACATTTGGCTTTGAACAAGCATTCAGAAGGCTAGATTTCCGAGGGGAAGGGTTGTTTGGATTTTAAAGAGTGTAAGACAAACAAATATTAAACAACATTGGGCAATGGAGTCATAACCTGAAACATTCAAGGAGTTACAACAAATAATGACCAGTGATAACCTTCGTAGTCTGAGGCAAAATAGGTGTTAGTGTTCAATAAAAGATATTTGAGACAGGGGGAAGTGAGAAGAATCCAAATGAGATAGGAGGCACCTATCTGTGGATGAATCTCCTGAAACACCTTTAGTAGAAGCAACAGTAAAGGCTGATAACTGAAATGGAGCATCTAACAGAGGATGAATTCCAAGACATTTACCATAAACACATGACGAACATGCTGTCTGATGCAGGGAGCGCTAAATAGAGAACAAATTCTTTGCATACAACTAGAAACGCATTAGCAAAAACTACATAAACATGGAAATGAAGCAAATAAGGGAAAACAGACTAAACATTGAACATCATGATGAATCTCATAAACTCATGAAATAATTTGCATTACTACTTCCAAGAAAGTTACAGAGATACAAAACCAAGCACAAAGGCTTCAAAATTAGAATGTTGAACCCCCTTTCCTTCCTCCGTAGAGGTTACATTTATAGTGTCACGGGATCCCGAGACCAACCTCGAAACATATCCAAAAACAGTTACAAAAATCGGGAATCAATTCTGCACACACAAAATCCTAACAAATTTTGACCTGGCATATTCACCATGATCACGAGCAAATCGGGAAAGCACACTGGGATGCGCGTGATGGATAAAAATGGAAAACTAGACATCTGGGACTCAGGTATGCTTGATGAAAATGTTTGTTCAGAGCATCCTCAGACAACCTTCAATGGTTTCCTTCATCCTTTTATCTTCCACCTGCAAAATTGCTCTTTAACCATTTATTTCTGCAAGATTCATCCTGCACTGTTGATCTGGGATCAGGGATGCAGAAGCTTTCTGGACCATCGATCCTTCGAATCGCGGAAAGTGGAATTTCACCTTTTCACGACCAAATTTCTGTCCTTTCCACATTCTTCCTTTTTACTCCCGCCCTTTTTCTTTTCAAGCCGTTGATTTTCCACAGAAGTTTTCCGGACCGTTGATCCAGCGGATCGCGGAATGCGCAATTTCAACTTTTTTGCAACCAGACTCTGTATTTTTGCCTTTCTACTCCTTTTCGAGCCGTTGATCTTCGGTGAAAGCTTTCCAGACCATTTATCTTGCGAAAAGAGGGATTGTAACTTTTTATGACCAAATTCCTACATTTTCGCTTTCTGCTTTTTCCTTTCCGCAAAATAGTGGAAAGCGGAAGGTAGAAATACCAACTTTTATAACCAAATTTTGGCCCTTTTCGCTTCTGCCTTTTTGCTTCCCACTTTCTCCTGGACCGTTGATTTATCCCAGAGTCATCCTTGACCATTTGATTTCGGACTGCAGAAAGCGGAAGTCGGGTTTACCAACTTTCTCAACTGAATCTTTGCCTTTTCCGCTCCCGATTTTTTCCTCGGCGAAAATGAATTTTGGCCTTTGATTTTTCTCCGCTGTACATCTAGGCCATCCATTCTTGACAGCTTTTAACTCTGTTCATATTTTTCATACCAAGCTCATTTCCAAGGTTACGCCTAAGGATTTTTACTGTTTTCTTCACTTTCAACCAGGAACGGATCCTTTAGAACCTGCATCAACACTCACTCAGGTTATATGACATGGGAAAATTCGACCTTACCCATCACCTTCACTTGATTATCCTTTTGCAGAGGAATTAGTGCAGATGCATATGTAAAAATCTTCAAATTTTAGCACAGGTGCTAACCACGAGCATCACTAGTTATACCAACACCGTGTTGATGCATTTGTAATTCAGAAGAAATTATGATGTATATTATCATTGTATGTTGTTGTACCCCCATCGGAGATGTGTTTGCCTCCTTTCAGGATGTCATTATTATGTATGGACCTTGAGGTACAACCTCCGTTGTAAGTTGAGGCAATAGTCCCCAGTGTAACATCATGTAATTTATTTTTGGAGTTTCTCTAGGAGAAGTCAGCCCTGTTAGGGTAAGAGGCTGGCCCTAGTCATGTAATAGGTTGCTCACTTGAAATGTATAAATAAGGAGGAACCATTCCTCATTTATATGCACACTCACTCACTCAAGTTCGCATGAGGAGAGAAAGAGAGACAAGGAGGAGAGATAGATAGTTGCAGAAGACTTCTTCTTATTGGGTTTGATAATCTTGTGATACAATATTTGTGACAGAACTATTATGAGGAAGTTTGCGGGGTTTTCTCCTTTATGATTTCCTCAGTGAAAATTTGTGTGTCATGTGTATCTTCTCTATCTTTTGTATCTTGTTGTACTTGTTATTCTTTCAAATAAAGATCCTCATTAAGATAATTAGACTAGAAAAACTAATATGGTATCAGAGCCTTTCTGAAAGAAGCCACTATGTAGTGATGAAAACTAGGGCTTCCTAGTTCAAGGTCTTCTCTCCAGAGATCATCAAGAAGAGAGGGCTAAGCTAACTCGCCTCAGTAGGGTACATCTTTTGGTGGAAGCAGAATCAGATTTGAAGAAGTTTATTTTTTGACACTCTCACTAGTGTCGGGAGAAACTAGGGCATCAAGTTTTGGAGGATTCCCACCTCAGTCTTCAGAAAAACACCTTGCTAAGAAACTTGCCTCAAGGAGGCGCATCTTTCTATCCAAATAGAATTCCCAAACTCCAAGTTTGAAAAATTAGGGTTTCTCTAACAAACCCTAGGTCAACCAACTCTAGAACTAGGTTAGACACCTCAAATCGATAAGATCTAAGTCTTTGCTATTTCCATTTGAGGTTCTCATTTGAAAACATGACTCACCATACTCAGCTTGAGGAAAAACTTGGAGAAGATGATAACTTCCGAGCATGGAAGTATAAAATCTCCCTGATCCTTGAAGAGAATGATTTGGGCCAATACATCAATAGAGAAGTTACAGAGCTAGAGGGAGATGAAGCTAAGGCTACTGATAAGAAGAACTTGGTTAAGGCCAAGAGAATCATTGCATATTCTATTAAGTATCACCTCACCCCCCATGTGTCATCCTTCAAGACACCAAAGGAAGTATATCATGTTTTGACAAAGATGTTTGAAGGAAAGAACATAAACCAGAAGATGGCATTGAGGAACCAACTGAAGAATGTGAAGATACATAACTCATAGACTATACAGTCATAGTTCACACGGGCTGCTCAAATTAAGGAACAACTTGAAGCAGTTGAATAAAATGTAGAAGAAGGAGATATTGTGATGACTATCTTGAATGGTATCCCAAGATCATGGGACTCATTCATTCAAGGAATTTGTGTAAGAAGGAAGTTGATCTCTTTCATATGACTTTGAGAATAATGCACACAAGAAGAAGCTTGACTCATAACAAGAGAAGAGAATATGGGAGTAATTGAAGATCAAGCTCTCACTGTCCACATCATGAAGGACTATAAGAAGAAGGAGACCCACCAACACAACAAGAAAAAGGACAAGAAACAAAAGAAGTTCAGAAAAGATCCTTCCAACATATGATGCTACACTTGTAATGAAAATGGACACTTTGCAAGAGACTATCCCAAGAACAAGGACTCCTTCAACAAAAATAAGAGACATCATGCTCATACCGCCGAAGTCGATGAACCAACAAACAAAATATTCAGAAGGGAGAAGGATGATTCAGAAGAGAGAAGGATGATTCAGATGAAGAGTATGTGCTGATATTAGCACTCACAGGTACTGTCTCACATGGAAGCAATGATTGGATGGTGGATAATGGGGCATCTAAACACATGTCGAGATATAAAGAATCATATATCAACATGTCGGAGCATGAGTCACCTCACAAGGTGAAACTTGGGGATGATTATCAATACCCCATAAAAGGAAGTGAAGAAGCTTCATACAAACTGGACTTCCATAAATCTAGGCAAAGCATTTTCAAAGGATGTGCACAAGGAAGTAATGCAAAGAAGACATTTCCTATTAGTGAAAGTAAAGCTAAAGGAATACTAGATATAGTACACTCAGATGTATGTGGTCCCATGTCTTCCAGCTCACTAAGCGGGTATGTGTACTATGTTTGCTTTATAGATGATTTCTCACGTAAGACTTGGATATATTTCTTGAAAGGGAAGAATGAAGTATTCTGTAAGTTCAAGGAATACAAAGACTTGGTTGAGAACCACACTGAGAAGAAGGTCAAGACTCTATGGTCAGCTAATGGCGGAGAGTTCACCTCAAAAAAATTCAAGGAACTCTGCAAAGAGTCTGGATTAAGAGGGAGCTAAGCACTCCATACAATCCTCAACAAAATGGCGTTGTGCAATGGAAGAACCGAACCATAATGGAAGCAGCGAAGGCAATGCTACATGACAGTATCTTCCAATTCAACTTTGGGCAGAAGTAGTAAGGACAGTTGTGTATGTACAGAACCGTACTCCTCATCGAGTACTTGCAAAAGGACTCCCGAAGAGGTTTTCTTAGAAGAGAAATCAGAATTCAACCATCTTAGAATATTTGGCTGCTCGATGTACATACATATCCCTAAGGAGAAGAGGACCAAGCTTGATCCTTCTGGGAGGAAGGGTATATTCATAGGATAGAGTGATACATCAAATGCCTACAAAATATACTTCCCAGGGTTAAAGAAGATCGATACCAGTAGAGATGCAACCTTTGATGAGGACTCGACATACTTTAGATCCAGGAGGCTACCTATTGAAGAGGTCGAGGAACCTGAAGGAATGAGAGTCCGAGGTACAAAAACTGTAGAAGCAATTCCAAAAGACCATGAAGATCATGACATGGTAGAACCACAAGAGCCTGTAGAGACACTTCATGAGAATGACTCCCACAAGAGGAAAGCAACACGGGCATGGGAGCTCATATAAGAAGCAGAAAGGTATGGCGCTCCATAAGTGATGCATAGAGAAAGGAAAATACCAAAGCCTTACAACAACTATGTGACCCTATTGTGTGACATCATTAACAAGGAACCTTCCACCTATGAAGAGGATGCATAAAAGAAAGAATGGAAGGATGCTATGATCAAGGAGTATGAGTCTATTATGAAGAATGATGTCTTGGAGATAGTTCGAGACCGGAAAGGAAGTCTGTTGTGACTTCGAAGTGGATCTACAAGATCAAGCATGCTACAAATGGAAACATCATGAAATACAAGGAAAGATTCATAGCACGAGGCTTCTCATATAAAGAAGGCATAGACTATGAGGAGAAATTTGCTCCAGTAATGAGGTACACTTCCATTAGATCTATACTTGCATTAGCTATAGTTATGAGATGGAATATACACCAGATGGATTTCAAGACAACATTCTTGAATGGTGTAGTCGAGGAGGAAGTATACGTAGAACAACCACTGGGATTCGAGACACATGACATGCAGACCCATGTGTGAAAATTGAAGAAGGCCTTGTATGGATTGAAACAAGCACCAAGTACATGGTATGACAAGATGGATAACTTCTTGATGAGTATAGGCTTTACTAAGAGTAAAGAGGATTCCAACCTTTACTTCAAGGTTGAAGGCGGAAGACCAATGATGCTCTTGCTATATGTCAATGACTTGTTCCTGACAAGAGAGGACAGACTCATTGAAGATGCAAAAAGAAGACTTGCTACTGAGTTCGAAATGAAATACCTAGGTATGATGCACTACATATTAGGCATGGGGGTGTGGCATAGTACATATGGAATTTTCCTTAGTCAAGGAAAGTATACAGTGGAGATTCAGAATGATGGACTGTAAGGCGATAGCCACACCTATGGGATCAAACTTGAAGCTTATTTGTGCTTCATCAGAGTCGGTTAATTCCATGATGTATCATCAGATGATTGGCTCATTGATGTACTTGATGAATACAAGACCAAACATATGCTTTACTGTGAACACCTTGAGCCAGTTCCTCATGGATCCAAGACATGTTCACCTGGTTGCTTCAAAGCATGTATTGAGGTACCTAAAGGGTACAATGGATTATGGGCTCAAGTATGATGTGAATCATAAGACTAACCTGCACAATTATGTTGGTTCAGATTGGGCAGATAACACCATTGATTGGAATATCACTTCGGGTTGCTTCTTTAGTTTGAGATCCAGTATAATCTCTTGGTTTAGCAGGAAGAAGTCTTGCATGGTGGTGAGTATAACCGGGACCGAATATGTTTCCACTTACTTGACTAGTTGTGAGGCAGTATGGCTGCAGAAGCTACTGTTTGATTTGTTTGATATGTAGTTAGAAGCGACTTATATCTTCTGTGACAATCAAAGTTGCGTGAAGCTGTCGGAGAACCTAGTGTTCCATGACAAGTCAAAGCACATCGAGATCAAGTTTCACTATATTAGGGATATGGTGTAGAGAGGAATAGTCAAGCTCTAGTAAGTGGTAACTGACGAGCAGATAGCTGATGTATTAACCAAACCTCTAGCCAGAGTGAAATTCAAGTACTTCAGATAAATACTTGGTGTGATCCAGAACGATACCCCTCGAAAGAGGGAGTGCTGAGTTCCATCATAGTAGGATATACATGTTGTCTTGGTGACGTAATCATAGGTTGTCCTCATATGTAATCAGTCCTAGCAAAGATCGCAGGTTATCCTTGAAAGTAATCAGTCCTGATGTGTTTCTATGCTAGAGGATGACCAGACACCAGAAGATGCTGATGCATGAGATATCACATGGGAAATGAGACAAGTTTTCTGAGCGTATATAGAGAGTCCTAGCGTAGTACACAAGTTGCTTGGACGTAATCAATCATGTAGGTTGTCCTCAGATGTAATTAGTCTCAACAAAGCTTGCACATTATCCTTGGATGTATTCAGTCTTGAGACAAGTTATCCAAGTGTAAATAGTGAGTCTTGACATAGTACACAGGTTGCTCAGATGGAATAAGTCATGTAGGTTGTCTAAGCATAAATAGAGAGTCTTGGTGTGGTACATAGTTTTCTCCGATGTAATCAGTCTTGGAAGATTGTTCGAATGGAAAAGATCTTGGACACAAGTTGTTTGGATGTAATAATTCCTTGAGGTTGACTTGAACGAAAAAGATCCTAGTGTGGTATGTAGGTTGTTTAGTAGTAATCTGTCCTGGTGTATGTGTGTTCCCATATTGGAGATGATGAGGTCACAAGGCACTTTGTGTGCACTTGGGAAATTCTACTATGTTGGTAGAACGCAGGTTGACTGTAGAGAGACGTAATGCACTTGTTGTGCTCCTACGAGGTTCTCGCATAGTGGTAGATGCATGTTAGATCTTGACTTGTTCATATGTTGGTAGAACGCAGGTGCTCTGCATATGGGTTGTGCTCTGTGTGCTTTGTGTTTTTGTTGTTTTTGTTTTGTGTAGGACAAAGAGATGATATGAATATGATGAGATGATGGTAGGAGATGCAAGTTATTTCCGTAGCAATGTAAAGAAGGTCCTGGGATGTACCTATGCGATGGCTTGCTCGTAGATATGATGAAGACCTAGATGAGGATTAGACCTACACCCTACATGGAAAAGGGATGTATATATAGAAACTTCTGATGATAGATAGTACCATTCGATGATCGACTATAAAATGACTATGACAACAACTATGCCGATGACTTCGTGATGATGATTGGACCAAATGTGTTGATGAATGTGGAGAGAGAGAATACCTTCCTAGTTAATAGGGAGTGTTGATGTATTTGTAACTTCGGAAGATATTATGATGTTTATTATCATTGTATGTTTTTGTACCCCCATCAGAGATGTGTTTTCCTCCTTTCGGGATGTCAATATTGTGTATGGACCTTGAGGTATGGCCTCCGTTGTAAGTTAGGGCAATAGTCCTTGGTGTAACATCATGTAATGTATTTTTGGACTCTCTCTTGGAGAAGTCGGTCCTGTTAGGGTAAGAGGTCGGCCCCAGTCATGTAATAGGTTAGTCAGTTGAAAGGTATAAATAGGGAGGCACCCTCCCTAATTTATACACACACTCACTCTCTCAAGTTCGCATGAGGAGAGAGAGAGACAAGGAGGATATATAGATAAATGCAAAAGAATTCTTCTTATTGGGTTTGATCATCTTGTGATACAACCTTTGTGACATAACTATTATAAGGAAGTTTGTGGGGTTTTCTCCTTTATGGTTTCCTTGTGAAAATATCTATGTCTTGTGTATCTGCTCTATCTTGTGTATCTTGCTGTACTTGTTACTCTTTCAAATAAAGATCCTAATCAAGCTAATTAGATTAAAAAAACTAACACACCGCCCTCACCACTAGTGTGTGGGCACAAAAATTCTTGTAAATACAAACCAATTATTAGTTCATGATCATATACAAGTACACATTATAAAATCATAAATGAATTTATTTTCTAATTCAAGATCTTACAACTTACTTTCAAGGCCTTAGATCTCTTCACCGAAACACCAACTTTTGCTTTAATCTTGTTTGTCTGTGGTTGAATGAATAACAGATGAAGGATATCCTCATTAATTTTTTGAAGGTCTTCTCTATCATTTTAATTGGGTCTAGCAAAGACCCAATTCCAACATCACACACGACCTTATCCACATCATTATCTATTGATTTATCTGATGCTAGATCAAATGCTGAATCAGTAGCATGCAACAAAAATATATGAAACATTACTAAAATGAAAGCAATATACTAAGGAAAACAACATAATAAAAAAACATATTGCTCATGTTCGATTTCAAAAATTACAATTAGGTATACCTGCTTCCTCGAGGATGGCGTCATCTGATCCAAAGCTGGGGCCTTGCCCCGATCATCACCTTGCAAAAAATGTAGGAAACATTATCATAATGAAACCAATATACACAAGAAAAAGACGTAACAAAAAAACATATTGGTCATATTATATTTGTGTAATTAGAAATAGGTATACCTGCTTACTCAAGGAGCGTGTACTCATCTCATCAACGGTTGGGGACTTGCCCCAATCACTTCCATGCAACAATTAATTGTATAAAAAATTATCGAAATGAAACCAGTGTACTCACAAAAAAATCTAATAAAAAACATAGTGCTCATATAACTATATTTGTGCAAATACAATGAGGATTATTTGCTGCCTGAGGATGGTATACTCCTTTGATCAACTATTAGCGAGATGCCCCGATCACTTGCCTGTGATGAAAAGTACATAATTCATTATCGAAATGAACCCAATATACTCATGAAAAGAAATAGTAATAAAACATATTCCACATATTATAGTAGTAAAATTACAATGAGGATTACATGTCACCTTAAGGATGGTCTACTCCTCTAATAAACTGTCGGGGAGTTTCCCTGATCACTAGCCTGTGATGAAAAATACATAATTCATTATATAAATGAAACCAATATATGGATAAAAAGAAAAAAAATATGTTGCGCATATTATAGTAGTAAAATAACAATGAGGTATACCTACTGCCTCGAGGCAGGTACTGTTTGATCTACTGGTAGGGAGTTGCCTTGATCAACACCCTGCAACAAAAATATAGATAACATTATCTAAAAAGAACGATTATATTCATTAAAAATCATAACAAATAAACATTTTGTTTATATTATATTTGTACAATTACAATGATGTATACATGCTGACTCGAGGATGGTGTACTCCTTTGATCAGCTACTGGGGAGATGCCCCGATCTCCACCCTATGTCTTAAATATAGAAACTTTTAATGAAATTAGAACAATAGACTACCAAAAAATACATAAGATATTAGATTCATAAATTAAATGTTGGGTAAATTGTTAGATGTACCACTCCCACAGTGACCGTGTTTGTATCTATTCGATTCAAATTGTAATTAATAAGCAATTCTTCCCCTGCAACTATTGATTTAATGACACATACAAAAAGATGGTTTTCTTCATGTCCCTCAAATATGAATTTGGGTTTCTTAAGTGTAGACCCTGGTTGTGTACTGTTTATAAACTCCGCAAAATTACCTGTAGCTTTTGGCCTTCCGTCAATGTACATTGTTGCTCCTTTATTTTAATCCCTATATTTCATATGTAAGTAATTTGTAGACAATTCATATATGCGCATAATTATTGTATATTCAACTAGTTGCATCCAATCTCTGTAGTTGTAATCGGGTCCACATACTCCATCAATTCCGTACATATGATGTAATCAACCTTTATGCCATCCATGCAAAACAACCCAAACCATTTAATGACGATGTTGCAATTCGATATATCCTATAGTTCACAACAAACTTGAGTTTAGTTGAGAAATATCCCTGGGTACCCATTGTTTCACTATATTTTTGTACCTCAAGGTCACCTCAATGTCTCCTATGGTCTCATCATCACAAGAACATGACCCCCAAGAAAAAATCGCATGCATTTTTTGAATTTTCTTATGATCTTTTGACATCTAGTTGATATACAAGTTGTGGACCTTTTGTATGTCTCACTTGCCTCTAGTCTTCCTAAACTCCTCTCACTCGAGGAAGAAAGATCTAATAAATATCTGTTTGGTTCTACCTGTACCATGTGAAACATCATTCAATATTACATCTCACCCATGTATTTCTCATGAAGTGTGTCTTGAATCAATAGTGAGGTTTATGGTTATTGTTTTCCATGAATTTTTAGATATTTTGATTATGCTAGGACATTGAAAAATTTAGAAAAAGGAATGGCCATGTCCAAAGAATTAGAACCTTTCAATGTTTCCTTATCCTCTGCATGGGGATAACATTGTGATCATGAGGATTGTATGGATAGGGATGTTTGTCAAAGAAACTCAAGTATTATTTTGTATAGTAATATTTTAGGCATCTAATTAAATTAACAACACCCCATACCACCATACATGAGCTCTTGAAGGTATCGTTGACCTCCAAGTTGGAATGTGGGTGTCGCTAGGCATCTTTCACCACTAGTTATGGGTATTAGGTAACCTAATGGGGGATGGTTAGGTGAAAAATGTGGAACCTAGTCCCTACTAAAGAATTTATGACTTTACAACTGCTAATGAAGAATCCAACTACTAGATATGGCCCCTTCATGGTATCCATGGCCTCTGATTTGATATAAGAAAAAATAAAATTTTATACTTTAATGTATAAGCAGAAGTAAAAAACAAAGCTAGATCCATAATAGTATTGATGTAATTAATTCAAACATAATTTTCATCTCTTTCAAATTTAACACTCCACTGCTCAGTGCATTAAAGCTGGTCCTTGAGATAAGTTATCAATTCCAATGTACATAACATAAACAATAACAAAATTACAATGAAGTTTAACTAATGAACAATAATTAAAGAACAATAGTAATTCTAGTTAGATTTGGTTTGGATTTGCCTTATACTCGGACATTTTGAGTTAGCTCTTGCCATTGTAAGGACAAGCTGTCAAAAGACATAACTTGAGAGAGAGAGAGTTAGAGTGTTGATGGTTTATCCTTACATTTGTGGGTTACAAGCATGTCATGATTTAACCTATTTTTGTGTGCCCTAAGCCCCTTAGTAGCTTAATTATTTTTATTGATCCAATTCACCTATACGACATTCACTTAATACTCTTTCTATTCTATATGTCACATAGGGAAAATGCCATAAGTAGCATCACATTTACATTCCACACCAATCCTAGTGATTCTTGCATGAAACACTCAAACCCTTTTTCTTCCTTGTATGTCATCGTGGGCCTTAAGACTTATTTTGTATGTGTCCCCTTCCATGTGATTGGTGTTAATTGGTTGATAGAGTGACAGGGTCTTTAATTTACCCATCCACACTTTTAACTCGAATAAATTCACTATGTCAATGGTCCTTCTAACTATTTCCATCAGCTTGATAGGTGCAGTTTAAACCTCTTGTGGTCATTCTGATCCTTTACATTCACATTGTCTAGAATTTAACAGTTTTATGGTGCTTACCATAATAAAACATAATATAAAGTTGAGTACACTTAGAGTAGGGTACCAAAGGTCATATGGTCACATAACAATAAAATAATAAAAATAATAAGGTTAAGCCATTATACCAAAGGTGGTCAAGCTACCACACACAATAAGGGTGCTAGGACCAAGTAGAAGATGAAGGACCATAAGTCAACCAAAGGGGCCACAACAAGATGGTAAGGCCCACCCCCATACCCACAATACCAAGATATACCATAAAGGTGGAGAAATGTTGTAATCTCATAGATCACATAAGGTTACCAATAATACATACAAAAATATACACAGATACAAGAGACAAGAACAGATAGGATAAACAGATTATATTATTCTCAATAGTTCGTACAAAGCCAAGAACTGAACTTAGTTCTTGTGAGGCTCAACAGCCTAATATATACAGGTTACAAACAGTTACAATCATAACTACCTGTCGGTTCACCGAACCGACACGACTATTAGTTAACAGACTCTAATCACTGTGTTTACTCAGCCGACCGACTTAGTCGGCTGATCGACTAAGTCGGTCTTCGTTCAAGTCGACTTATGTCGACTTGCTCCTTCTACATCTCCCCCACAAACAAAACATTTCTTCGTCCCGAAGAAAGAGGGAGGTACCAAAATTGAAATCCTGTCGAACCCTTCAGACTTGCTCCTGTTGAGGACTATGTAGGCGGATGGTCGGCCGTCGCTGAACGCATACTTCGACGATGGCTGGGGCTGTGATGGCCAATTGATGCTGAAAGTCGGTCCAGCTCTGTAATGCCTTCTCGATATCGATGGTCAAGGTAGTGATACTTGACAGGATCGACATCTTTTCAGACATGGATTTTTCTGCTATGTTTTCCATGGTCGGGCCCAAGATTTGATTTTGCTCGTCTGCAGCCTGGAGGAGTCTCTTTATGTGGGGACAGAGGTTGTCAACTTTCTCTAGGTTAGGTAGAGCCTATTGAACCCACTGATGGGCCTCACGTTCTAATTTCTGCAGCTTGTTGGTTTCCATGACAATCTGCTCTTCGACGGTCTGCCTTAGTTCAGCTTCTGTAGACTTCCGAGCTTCTAGAGCTTGGATGCCTTGTCTGGTTTGTCTTGTCTGCTGGTATACCTGTCCATAGTGTGTCGGCCAATCTCTGAGTACTTCCTCAGTGACAATAGATTCCTCCATATGGTCCTGTAAGACCTTGTATGCCTCTGAAAATGCAGTGTGTTGGGCCAACAACAGTCGGGCAGTTTCTTCCTTCTGTTCTGCTTTGGTCTCTTGGAGGAGTGTCTGGATGGTCGATACCATCCCTTCCAATATCTGATATGCCCTCTCCAAAGGTCGATCGGTGGCTACTTCGACAGGGCCTGGAACAATGGATTGAGCAAGAGACCTGCATTTGTCGAGGAACTTGACTTCTTCTGTCTCCTTATCCTTGAGTTGTTTCCTTAGTCTGGTCGTCCTCCTCTTCGACTCTTTTGCTAGGGTGTTGAGTAAGTGGCAAACCTCTGAGTCGGTCAACGAGCTTTCATCCCGTAAGCTAATCCTTAGTTGAGCGGGTCTAGGAAGAGGTTCTGTTGTCTCCTTTGCTTGCTCTGTTGGTTTGTCGTGAGGACCTGCAGAAGTGGAAGGTGGATCAGAAGTCGAAGGGGTTTGTGTCGGAGGGGTTGGTTCAGTGGTCGGGGGTTTTTGTGTTTGGGGAGGTGGTATATCTACTTCCGGCTGTGAAGATGATGGTGGTTTCGGCTGTGAATCAGGCGGTGGTGGAGGTGGTGGAGATGATGGTGGTGGGGGTGGGGAGGGAGGGTTTCCTGATCCTGGTGGTGATGGAGAATGGTGTTGGGAACTTTGGTCGAAAGACATAATGTCTTCTTCCGGTCGGTAGTCAGTGAAGGTCTGTTCAATGCGTGATACATCGCCACCTTCTCGAACCCTTGTAAATACTTTTGTTTGGTGGGCATATGTCTTTTTGCTTGCTTTTAGGGGAGTTGTTGTCTTGATTGTCTGCGCCGATTTGAACAGTGCAGGCAGTGTTGCAAAGAAGGCTTTAAGCTCCTGGTCCGAGCTTGCCCTGGCTCTGAGTGCCTCAGGGATAACTCTTTCAAAGACTTCAGGGGAAACGTCGTCCTGCTGCACTGGTGCTTGCTCCTTGACTATTTTAGTCGGAGATGGAGGGGGAGGAGTCGTCACCAGGTCGACCACATCTTCGGACAGTGGTGTTGTTTTGGCCTTCTTTGGCCGACCTTTCGGTGCTCCTGCTTCAACAAAAAGTTGAAACTGGGTTTCAACAGTTACCTTATTGGCTCGGGCATCCTCGATAATATCGAGTGCTGATGCTGCCAGTTCGTCGTCGTCGTCGGTGGAGTCAGCAAGGACAAGCTTACGCTTACCTTTGCCTTGCTGACGTTTCTGCAGTTTGATGTTCCTTCTGGCAATGGCTATCTCCTTCGCCAGTTTCTTAATAATGCTCCGAGACACAGCATATTCAGGGTTGTCTTCCTCGACTTCCCCTGTCAGGCTCTGAGAGGGGTCGATAGTCTGAGTAGCCGGAGGAGCTGTTTGTTGTACTGGTTGTTGTGCTGGTGGTGGTGTCTGATGTTGCTCTGTCGGGGGGTCCACTACTGGTGCAGTCGGATGCTTCACTGTTATGTGCACCCGACCAGGAGTGCCGGTCGGAGTATCCTGCGTCACAAAGGTGCTAATATACAAGTGCAGCTCGTAATCTTCCTCCTTCTCCTGGTCGGTCAGAGGTTCGACTATAGAGAAGTCGACCTGTTTTGCAGCCTCCGGGACTTGAATTTTGGTTTTGGCTTGTCTAGACAGCTCCCGAAAGATCTGGTCGACTGTGGGATAGTAGTCGAGGTCCCTGGCATTTGAATCCTGAGTGTTTGAGGACCATACTGATGTATGGTCGAGCTCCAGTTGGATGTGTGAGTCGGCTGGGAGGTGTCGTCGGATGTTCTGGGGCACCCTCCACCTTGTCATTCGCAGCTTAAGCTGCTGGAACCAGTTTTCCAGAAATACCTTGCCTTGGTTTAGTTCATGCACAGTTCCTTTTTGGGAAAAGGGTTTGACCCTGTGCATCTCAAATTTAGTCGGCTCTCAGAAGACGGGACTGCCTTCCGGGCATATATAGTACATAACAATCCAAATGATTAAGGATGGAAATTTGATAATACCTCCTGTTTCCTGACAGCGCTCGCATATGGTTTTGACCAAGTCTGCGAGGTAGTCTGCCCATTTGAATATTCGTCCGTCGGTTGTAATTTTGTCGACGGCATCCAGCATTTCCAGTTTGAGGTCACTGCTGTGACCAGCCAAGGTGAGAGTAATGGAGATGATTTTCGCCACGATCTGTGGTGTTCGTGCGTCGATCTGACTGATCATCAAACCCTTGGAGTTTTTACCCGACACCGAACCTGTAAGGCGTTCGAATAGCCCTTCCTTGATCCCAATGGGGACCGGGTCACCCTGGTTTGACAAACCAGTAAGTCGGGAGATAACATCTCCAGTGATGTCGACCGGTCGGTCAAAGTAAAATCGGCCGTTGTGGTAACGATTGATAATAAATTTGACCGCGGCTTCCTTCGTACCAGTGAAGCTGGCCATGAGAGGTGCGTTTGCATAAGCATATATGGTGCTATGCCTAACTTTCTCAGCCTCCTGGGTGAGTCGTCGGTCTTCAAATGCCCATTCTTGAATATCTGTCCACAGCTTTTGAAACGGACCCTCCTGGACTTTCGCGTTTTGGATTCGTTTTAGTCGCTGGAGTAAGGGTGAGTCTGCTGTCTGAAGTTCTTGTACCTTAGCCGCAGCTCTGGTGCGTTTGGGTGCCATGGTTTCTGACTGAACAGACTGGGAGGAATTCTTACAAGGTTCGCAAATTTCAGTCGACTGGGAGTTCGAATGCTCTGTAGGTACGTGGTGTGGTGAATGAACTGTGGAATGTCCATTATTTATAGGCGCGGGTGGGGTGGATTGTCGAACTGGGTGAATTAATGGCGGACTTGACAGTCCAACTGCAACACTCGAGTGCGATTTCGTGAATCTGGGGCGGGGCTCGAGGCCATTAATGCGGGATGGGACGCTCCAGGTCGACGGTCGGTGTCGGTGGTGAGAACGGTCGACATGGTCGGTCAATGAAGATGGTCGATGGAAATGAAGTCGGTTGTCGAAGGGGTGAGTGGCTGTGATGATGGTTGTTTTATGAGTATATTGTGTTGATTTGTGGACTATTTCTAACTTTTTATGCAATTTTTGGTGTCAGTTAAGACCGTTATATGATTTATTTTTTTATTTTTTTATTTTTAGGCCCTGTACCGTTTAAGTCGGGCTCCATTAACAAGCTTCCGAAATACCAGGCCCTGCAATGTTTTTAGTCAGACCGACCCATTGGGATGTATTTCTTCGACCATGTACGGGCCCATCCATTCTGTGTGAAGTTTCTTAGGCTTGCCTTTGACTCGACTGTTATACAGTAGGGCAAGGTCACCAACTGACAGATTTTTGTTTCTGATATTACGGTCGTGCCAAGCTTTCTGCTGTTGTTTTTGTATTTCCTGGTGCTGGATGGCCATAAGTCTATGTTCTTCCAATTTATTAAGTTGAAGTAGCCGATATTTCCTGGCCTGTTCGACGTCGACATGTAGTATCTGTGCAATGATAGGTGCCTGTTGTCTGAAGTGCAGAGGTACGACTGCTTCTTGTCCATATACCAGTCGAAATGGGGTTTGATCAGTCGACCGTTTGTAGGCTGTCCTGTATGCCCATAAAACTGCAGAAATCTTCTCATCCTAGTCATCTTTGTCAGCACTGCATATTTTAGTCAGTCCTTTTGTTAATGTTTTATTGAAAGCTTCAATTGCACCATTCGACTGAGGGTGGTATGCTGTACTACGTCGGTGGTCGATGTGAAACTTGTCGGTTAGATTTTTGATAGTTTTGTTAACAAAGTGTGATCCTTGGTCGCTGATCAAGGTGAGTGGACATCCAAATCTCGTGATGATGTTTTCATAGATGAATTTAGCAGCTACTTCACTTGAACAGGTCTCGACAGGTTCTGCTTCTGCCCATTTAGTAACATATTCTACTGGAGTGATGATATACCTTGCACCTGATCGTCGGGCTGGGACAGGGAATGGTCCTATGAAGTCTATAGCCCAGATTTCAAATGTAAGACTAGGGTTTACAGAGATCAGGGGCATTTCTGTACTCGGCAGTGGTCGACCGAGTCGTTGGCATCTATCACATCGACTAACAAAGGTTTTACAATCCTTATGAAGCGTCGGCCACCATAATCCAGACTGTTGGATTTTCTTGGCAGTTGTGTCGGCCTGAAAATGTCCTCCTGCTGGTCCATAGTGTGCTTCGTGCATGATTTGCTCTCGTTCATGGGAAAGTACACATCTTTTAAGAACATCGTCTAACCCCATTTTGTATAGAAATCCGTTGATGAGGCTATAGGGGGCAGCCTTCATAGCTAGGATTTGCTTCTTTTTAGTGTTCACACCTTCTGGTGCCTGACCTGTTTCTAGGAACTGAGCAATTTCCTTTAGTTCTTCTGGTACTGCTTCTATACGAAATAGATGTGCATCTGGTAGGTCGTCGTCGATGCCAGTCGGTTCCTCTCCTGTGTCGATTTGGGATAGGTGGTCGGGTCCAACATTTAGCTTCCCTGGTCGGACAACTACTTCAAATTCAAATTCTTGTAACAGTAAGAGCCATCGACAGATTCTACCATGGTGAAGGGGTTTGTTTACGAGGTACTTCAAAGCTTGATGGTCGGTGTAAAATATGAAGGGGTTAGCTAATAGGTAGTGTCGATATTTCTGAAGTGCAAAGACCATTCCTAGGGCTTCTCGTTCGGTGGTCGAATAGTTCCTTTCAGCCTTATTTAGTTTCCGTCTGCTGTAAACTATAGGTTAGTCCATTCCATCGTCTCCTGGTTGAGTCAGGATAGCTCCAATTGCTATTCCTGATGCATCGATATGCACATGGAATTTGATCGACCAATTTGGAAATTTAAGTATGGGGGCTTCGACCGGTTTTCTCTTTAGTTTGTCGAAGGAGATTTGGCATTCCTCCGTCCATTTAAACTCTATATCATCCTTGAGTAGTTCTTCTAGGGGGTAGGTCATGTCTGAGTAATGTCGGATAAACTTCCTATAGTACCCTGTATGTCCTAATAACAACCGAACCTGTTTAGGGTTTATTGGAGGCTTCAAGTCAACGNGGAGGCTTCAAGTCAAGGATAATTTTAATTTTGGCAAAGTCAACCTTAATACCATCTTTACAAACAACATGTCCTAGTAGTATCCCTATGGGGGTCATAAAGTTGC
>LPNX011057995.1:346550-397928 GCA_001517045.1 Pseudotsuga menziesii | reverse complement strand
CAGAAAAAGGTTTCACCTTTTGCTTCCTCCATTTTATACCATTTGCTAGGTAAGTCGTCTAGGGTTGAGGGAAACAAGTGTGGCCAGGCTCTCTCATCCTAATGTCCTAGGCTTCTCCATTATTTTTCACAAGTTTGGATGTGTTCTTCTGGGTTCTGTCCTTGAGTAAAGATGGGGATCTGTGCTTGTGGGGTGATCTTCTTGCCACCAAACCTTTCAACAAAATAAGTTGCAGCACTAGTCCAGGTCTGAAGTTTTTTCTGATGGGTATCCCACCATCTAGCTGCTTGACCGGTGAAGGTTTCTACTAAGCTCTATAGTCGGCCATGTTCTCCAATGTTCTTAGACACTTGTTCAACATGCATGACTGGGGATTCCCTCTCCTTATACCTTGTTTGGGTCCTGGTAGTTTCGTTGGTCGGTTGTAAGGTAGGGTGTTCTTTTATTTTTCTCTCAAAAATTTTGGGGATAATTGAGACTAGAAAGCACTGTCGGGTGGGTTTTTTCTGTACTTTTTGGATAGTCTATCACCCTCTTGCTTGTGTTTCATAGTTTTCCATTTCCCAGTCATATAGTTCAGCATCTGAATTATAACCAACTGAGTCGGGATTACCTAAGTAAAGCTCCCCTTGGGCGTTTGGTTCTGTGTAGTCAGTATTGTTTTGGATCTGATAAAGTTGTCGGATATCGACTTCCTCATCAATCGGTTCAACCCAGGGTTGGCCTTGGGAGGGGTTAATAGGTACTATGACCTTTTGACCCTTTCCTTTGAGTTTAATACGTTCTTTATCTAGAGAGATAGAGGCTTTCATCTTTCTACCCCAAGGTCGACCTACAAGGGCTGGGAAGGAGCTAGATCCTTCCTTTGGGTCAATAATTTCGAAATCAACCTTAGTCGATATGCCTTTAATGGTTGTGTCTACATTTTTCCAAACCCCAATGGGTTCAATAAGGCCCTGGTCGGCTAGTTTCAGATAAATGCCTGACTCATAGAGTCGAGGTCGTCCCATCCTTTCCCATGTATCCCGGGTCATGATATTTACCTGAGACCCAAAATCAAGCACCACTTGTCGGACATGGAACCTTCAATTTCCAGGTCGACAAGAGGGTCGACATCGTTTTTGTCTTTTTGATTTAGGCTACAGATGTTCTTAGTTTGTTTCTCAGGGTTAGTGCTTTTGATTTGATGCAATAAATCAATGAACTGACCGACAGATTTATCTGTTTGAATGAGATGGGTTAAATGCTGGGTCGAGTCGTGTCGACTGTGACTAATGTCTTCGTGCTGTGCAAGGTTTGTAAATATGTTTGTGGCTTCCTGATATGTGTGTTGTTCCTTGCAAGGATCAGGGTATGTATTTGTGTGTGTGATCTTACTAATCTGAGGATTATCAGGCCCGGTTTTAGTGCCTTGTCGAGTGACGATGTGCAAATTCTTAGTAGTTATGACATCATTCTTCTGGACACAAGACAAGACATTAACATTCTTTTTATTACTAATTTTTTCCAACATTGTAGGGCAATCCTCCAAGGAGTGATCGCCTACACCACAATGTGTACAAAATTTAAGATCAGTCCTGTCCTTGTACGGACAGTCTGCGCATCTGTGCCCTTCTTTGTAACAAATAAAGCATTGAGTAGGTCGACGACTTCGTATTTCTCGATTCCCAACGAATCGACCTGTTCTTCCAAACCCTGGTCGTTGATTGTCATTCCGACGGTCGTAGCGTCGGCCATCATTTCGTTTCCCATTCTGATTATTATTATTGTTCTACTCTGTGTTCTGTGCTACAGCATTAGTATGGTAGACGGCCTGGTAGTTTTGTCTATTTTTGAGGTTAAGATGGCAGTCGACCGTGTTGTGATTTGCAGTTTCGCATATAGCACACCAGGAAGCTTTGCCATTCTTCATATTGTAAGGCCAGTCGGCGGTGGAATGGTCTCCTCGTTCCTGGCAGATGTCGCAAAACGCCTTTGTCTGTACAAAACGGACATCTTGTCGACTGAATTGCTGTCGACAGTTATCTTTTGTATGTCCGGCTGTTGAACAATTAGTACACCAGATGTCTTGGTTCTTAAGTGTGAGCTCTTTCAAGGACTTCTGCATATTTTCCAGCTGTTCTTCCAAGCGGTGGTCAATCGAGCAGGCAGGTATGTCTTCATCCATCTCGACCTGCAATGCTTTTGTCAACGCATCTTCGTACGACTTGAAGGTCTCCAGACTGATGTGTCGGCGAACTTTCTGTGAAAGTCCTGCAAGGAACCATTGGATGAGTAATTGTTCGTCGATGACATAGTCCAACTGAATCAATAGATCCTTCCATCGTTTATCGTAATCGCAGACTGTTTCTCCTGGCTTCTGTTGGGTCGTCTTCAGCTTCTTGGCTGCCAGGTGTTTAGCGTTTGGAGTCTTGAAAAATGATAGGAATTGCGCCTTTATCTCTGATTTTGTTGCTCTAGGTTGCCTTTCGGTAAATGTCATATACCATGTGAGAGCTCTTTTCCGAAGTGCTCCTGCGAACTGGGCTATCTGGCGGTCTTCTTTTGTTACTTTGTTAACCTCCCATATCGACTCGCAGACAAACCAGTGTCGTATGGGGTCTTCGTCACCCTCATAAAGGGGAATCTGAGCAGATCCATGACCCATGTCGGAGTCACTGTCACTACTTTTTGAAGTTGGAGGGGTGGGAGGTGTGGGTGGGGGTGAAAGAGGTGGGGTCGATGATATAGTCGAACCTGTAGGGGTGACGATGGGGTTTTGGTCGGCGGAACTTGTGCCTCCGTCGGTGGTTGATTCTTTCTCGCGGTAGAGCAGATTGTTGATAATTTGTCTTCTCGGTGACCCACTGTCACTTTGCGTGCTCAGGTCTGACTCGTGATTTTCTTCGAAAGTTGTATGTGGCAGGGGGGGTGCTCCTTCATGTGTCGGCAGGAGCAAGTGGATACTACGAAAGGAGGGTGCCGTTTGAAAGGGCACCCAGTTCCCTTCGACCGGTCGGCGTATAACAAGGTGTCGTCCCGGGTACGGTTCATCACCTAGTCGACTCCAGATTGTGATGTCACCAGCTCTCAGTCGGAGGTCGTCTTCAATAATAGTCTGTATTACGGTATGGGAATTGGCAGGGGACATGGTTACTTCATCAGGGATCACTATTTGGAGAGCTTCTTGCTGCTCTATCCACACTTCTTCTGCCTTAGGGGCCGTTTCTTCCTCTACGCCTTCTTCGTGTCGGTCATGACCCGACTCTGGCGGATTCTCATCTCGGTCGGTCTCCCTAGGGTTTTGTTCTCGACACAGCTCGTCGGCTCGTTCACGTCTGGCTTCCCTTCTTTGTTGTCGTTCGTCCCTCTTGATTCTTTTAATGTCCGACATACTTTCATACAATACTATCAATTCCTCTTCAGTCGACTGTTCATTACTGGCTTAAGTCTGGTCGACTGGTATCCACTATGCTCCCTCTCCGACACACGACCAGCTACCCCCCCATAGCCTACCCGACGCTTTTTAGAAAGCTCGGATAATGCTGTCTATTTGTTCAGGAAGTATTCCCACTCCCTTTCAGCAATGAATTTTTCCCACTGCTTCTGCTTCTCCGCCCAGTTAGTGTTTGAGGGTGGTTCACGTAATAGTGGTCGAGCTTCGACAATATGGCCTGCTCCTTTTTCTATTAAGAACTTGAACAGTAATGTCGGCAAGGAGCACAAGAATTGATCAGTAAATTCTGTGAAAAAATTCTGTCGAACAGTTTCCACAGAAGTCCTGTTTTCGACTGCTTGTTCCTCACAGAAGTCGTCGGCTATCTTTTCGAACCACTCCGAGAGATTCGTACGTCCTCCTCGGATCAGTTTCTGGAGTAACTGTTCTTCTTTAGTCTTGTCCAGTTTTCTCATCCAAAAGTTGCTTCAGTAGATGTGGCACGGATTCGACAAACTTTTCGTGAGTCTCAGTGAAAAATATGGCTTTTGCTTCTGCGACTGTCAATCTGTTCCTTCTCGCGTAATTTTGTAGATAGTTAGCAATTTTTCGCTCCCACCAGTCCTTTATCTCCTGCTCTGGTATCATATGTGAGCATATACTCCAGTTATGTACTACCGGCAACAGAACCAATGTTGTAATCTCACAGATCACATAAGGTTACCAATAATACATACAAAAATATACACATATACAAGAGACAAGAACAGATAGGATAAACAGATTATATTATTCTCAATAGTTCGTACAAATCCAAGAACTGAACTTAGTTCTTGTGAGGCTCAACAGCCTAATATATACAGGTTACAAATAGTTACAATCATAACTACCTGTCGGTTCACCGAACCGACACGACTATTAGTTAACAGACTCTAATCACTGTGTTTACTCAGCCGACCGACTTAGTCGGCTGATCGACTAAGTCGGTCCCTCGACTTAGTCGGCTGATCGACTAAGTCGGTCTTCGTTCAAGTCAACTTATGTCGACTTGCTCCTTCTACAAGAAACAACCCCGTTTACCCATAGGACCAACAAGACCAATGACTTTATTATTCTTTTCTCTCTCTCAAAGTATATTATCACATATATTTTTATCATCACTGTATAAGCATAAATAAATAACAAAACCAGATCCAAAAATGTATTGCTGTAATAAATTCAAACATAATTTTCATCTCTTTCAGCTTTAACACTCCACTGGTCATTACGTTAAAGTTAGTCCTTGAGATGAGTTATCAATTCCAACACACATAACATAAACAATAACAAAATTACAATGACTTTTAACTAATGAATAACAATTAAAGAACAATAGTAATGCTCGATAGAGCTGGTTTGGATCTGCCTTATACTCAAACATTTTGAGTAAGCTCTTGTTAATGCAAGGACAAGCTGTCAGAATACATACCTTGAGAGAGAGAGAGAGAGTTAGAGTGTCGATGGTTTAGGTTCACATTTCACGGTTGGAGCTCACGGGTTGGAGATCATGGTTCACATTTCACAACACAAGTCTAGCAGCCCTAAAAGATGTACCATATGACCTTTGGTACCCTACTTTAAGTGTACTCAACTTTACAATAGCAATAACCCTATGCGTCCAACAAAGATAAGATCTATACTTCTTTCATGCCAAGATACTCGAAGAGTGAAGTTATGAACATAATATATGAACTTGGCAAGTCTTCTAGAAGGGTCACTTAGGAAACCCTAGGTTTTAGGGTGGTTATCATAATAAAACATAAAATAAAGTTGAGTACACTTAGAGTAGGGTACCAAAGATCATATGATCACATAACAATAAAACAATAAAAGTGATAAGGTTAAGTCATCATACCAAAGGTGGTTAAGGTACCACACACAGTAAGGGCTCTAGGACCAAGTAGAAGATGAAGGACCATAAGTCAACCAAAGGGGTCACAACAATATGGCAAGGAAACCCCCATACCCACAAGACCAAGGTGTACCGTAAAGGTAGAGAAACAACCCCTTTTACCCATAAGACCAACAAGACCAACGACTTTAATATTTTCTCTCTGTTAAGGTATATTGTCACATATATTTGTATCATCACTGTATAAGCATAAGTAAATAACAAATCTAGATCCAGAAAAGTACCGATGTAATAAATTCAAACATAATTTTCATATCTTTTGACTTTAACACTCCACTAGTCACTACGTTAAAGTTGGTCCTTGAGACAATTTATCAAATCCAATGTACAGAACATAAACAATAGCAAAATTACAATGAATTTTAACTAATTAACAATAATTAAAGAACAATAGTAATGCTAGATATATCTAGTTTGGATCTGCCTTATACTCAGACATTTTGAGTTAGCTCTTGTCACTGTAAAGACTAGCTGCCAGAACACTTACCCTGAGAGAGAGAGAGAGAGAGAGAGAGAGAGAGAGAGAGAGAGAGAGGGTTAGAGTGTTGATGGATTATGTTCACATTTCACGGTTAGAGCTCACGGGTTGGATATCACGGTTCACATTTCACAACACAAGTCTAGCAACCCTAGAAGAGGCACCATATGACCTTTGGTACCCTACTTTAAGTGTACTCAACTTTACAACAAGAATAACCCTAGGCGTCCTGCAAAGATCAAATCTATACTTCTTTCATGCCAAGATACTCCAAGAGTGAAGTTATGAACATAATATCTAAAATTGATAAGTCTTCTAGAAGGGCCACGTAGGAAACCCTAGGTTTTAGGGTGGTTACCATAATAGAACACAAAATAAATTTGAGTACACTTAGAGTAGGGTAACAAAGATCATATGATCACATAACAATAAAGCAATAAAAGTAATAAGGTTAAGTCATCATACCAAAGGTGGTCAAGGTACCACACACAATAAGGGCACTAGGACTAAGTAGAAGATGAAGGACCATAAGTCAACCAAAGGGGTTACAACAAGATGGTAAGGCAACCCCCATACCCATAAGACCAAGGTGTACCGTAAAGGTGGAGAGACAACCCCTTTTACCCATAGACCAACAAGACCAATGAATTTATTCTTTTCTCTCTGTCAAGGTATATTGTAACATATATTTGTATCATCACTGTATAAGCAAAAGTAAATAATAAAGCCGGATCCATAAAAGTACCGTTGTAATAAATTCAAACATAATTTCCATGTCTTTCAACTTTAACACTCCACTGCTCATTGTGTTAAAGTTGGTCCTCGAGATGAGTTATCAATTCCAATGTATATAACATAAACAATAACAAAATTACAATGAAGTTTGACCAATTCAGTCAATTACTTAAATGAAGTAAAGGTACAACAATAGATAAATTTCCAATATGCATAATAATACAACAATAAAAACAAAGTAAATTTCCAACATAGTACTAGATGCAAAACAATAAGACAAATTAAACACAATTTTCATCTCTTCCAACTTTAACACTACTCAAAAGTCCTTGTGCTAAAGTTGGTCCTTGAGATGTAATAAGCAGAGATAACAATATTAAATTAACAATAGTAAATAAACAAAGCTTAGTATCAAAAGATACTAGTTTAGGCCTTCCTTATACTCAAACATTTTTAGGATCCGATCTTGTCTTTTAAGGACAAGTCACCAAGGGAGTAGAGAACATACCTTGAGAACATTCCTTGTTCACCAAATGTAATGTACATAACATAAATATTAACAATAGCAGTAGTACAAAATAATGAATAACAAGTAATAAAAGTTTAGTTGAGATATGATTTGGATCTGCCTTATACTCAAGCACTTTTGGAATCAGCTCTTGTCATTGTATGAACAAGCTGCGAAAAGGAATAGATGACATACCTTGAGAGAGAGAGAGAGAGAGAGAGAGAGAGAGAGAGAGAGAGAGGTTAGATACATACAATAGTAAACAAGATACCTCAATCATCAAATGTGAAGACCTAGCAGTGGCACTGATCCCCAAACACAATTAGGCACCAGTAGGATTACAACTAGTTTAGGAGGTTTTACACAAGTCACATCACATGTCTTAGCAACCCAATAAGGTCAAGTCTGATTCCTAACAACCCAGAAGAATCATAGCTCTTTCCAAGCATCCGACTGGCCACATAGATCACAACTCTGTCCAAACACCTCATAGAGCCCACAATTCAAGTTCAATGAGCACACATAGGGTCACATCCCAACACGGGACACATTCAAGGGTCATAAATCAGGTCTAAACAACCCCAAGGGTCATTTCCCAACAGAAAGGGTCATAGTACAAGTCTGGGCATCCAACAATGATTATGACCCAATCTAAGAAGTCACAAAATAGTCATAACTTGGTCCTAATGGCTTATAACAGTCACGACCCAGCCCTAGGGTATTATAACAGTCACGACCCATCCCTAAGGGCTTATAATAGTCACAACCTAGCTAGAATAGGTTACCATAGTTCATATTAAGGTTGAGGGAGATAATCAAAGTCCATAGCCCATCTAGGAGAGATCAACACAGTCACAACCCAATAGGATACGCAGTCACAACCCACTAGAATAAAAATTCCCATTAGTATAGGTCTTACATAGTCACATCCCAGGTTTAGAAAAGTCACAACTAAGTCTTGGAAGGACACATAGTCCCACACAGTCCATGGATTAGGTGCATAAGGTCACGGTTTAGCAGGAGAGACACCACACAGTCCACGAATCAACCTCATAAGGTCACGACCCAACAAGAGAGACACTACACAGTCCACAGAACAACCTCATAAGGTCACAACCCAATAGAACTCATGACTCAGTAGAGAAAGGAGCACACAACAACTCTTAAACTCAGATCTGGTAACCCAGGAGTGGAGCAATGAAACCCTAGCAACATACTTCTTAATGTTAAAGATAAGAAAAAGATCAGGGTTGAGATGTATCTTCTTGGATGGATCCAAAATGAAGGATAAGACTTGTTTTTATAAGTTTAAAGTACTTATAGAAGAGTCCTTCTTTAACCTTATCTTTTAGGATGTTTACCAAAAAATAAAAATTAGGTTGACATAGTATAGGGTAGTAATGGTCAAGTGGTCATATAATTTTTTTTTTTAATTCATCATACCAAAGGTGGTCATGGTACCATATACGACAAGGGTGCTAGGACCAAAATGACCATAAGTCAACTAAGGGTCACAACAAGGTGGTAAGGCAACGCCCATACCCATAAGACTAAGGTGTACCATAAAGGTGGGGAAACTACCCCTTTTACCCATAGGACCAACAAGACCAAGGACTTTAATATTTTCTCTCTCAAGGTATACTGTCACATCTGTTCTAGACACGACCTTGCAAAACAGCCCCCAAAATCATATCTAGTACACAACAAGTTCGCGACTAGCTGGGAGAAAGGTCACGACCCAGATGAGAATAAAACAATACAAGAAATAAGGTGTTGCAGCTGCAACGTTTTCCCAAATTTTTTAAACTTTGGACCCTCCTTTAATTTTGTCTTGCTTAGATTTGTTGGGATTGCTAAAATTTGGTGTTCCTCTCCTGTGAGTTTGATCTTTTTGAAGTCAGTTTAAGGTAAATGGTTAATTCTATCGGAAGATGAATGATCTAAAACTACCAATGCTTGTGGCTGTGGGACTTAGCATTTTTTTCGATAATTTTGGTTTATCACTGTTAGATTTTTGTTGAAGATTGAAGCAGGGTTTTAGTTCTATGTGTCGCCGTTGTTTCGGGGATGAAACGAACTGTTTTAATCGCAGCATAACTTCAAAGTCTCCCGAGCACTTAATTTTTTTATGATTTTTCCGTGTCGGGGCACTAGTCCTCTTTGCAGCTGCCGTTTCGGAGGATAAATAACAAACGTCCCAATGGTTTAGTGTTTTCCCGCGCCGATTTCATGTTTTATTGGTTTTGCTCATTTCACTATCGAAATTATGTTGGACTTTGATCGGGGGATTAGGCTGTGGTTTTCCCGATCGCTGATGGTTTCTTGTTACAGAAGCTGTAGTCTATTTTAATCCCGCAGTTGCCCTCCGGAGCGGACTAACCATCCGATGTGGTTGTTCTATTTTTTACCGATGTTTGATTTTCGTCGATTGTTTTCCTTTATTATGGAACCCATAGTATGTGCATCGCCAGTCGTTGGGGCTCCTTAGTAGGCTAATCGCTCGATCTTAGTTTCCCACCGGTACGGTTTTCTCGCCCTAGGCAATGGATTTCTTGGTTTTGATCAGTTTTGAGGTTTTTCGCGTGGAAAACGCAGTCCCAGGTTTTTACTGTTGATACTCATTTTTATCGGTAGTATGATTTACATTCATTGAAAGTGGCCTGGATTAATGATGTGTTTTCATGTTGATCGCAGACAGACATGGGAGATTTTCTCAAATCCAATTGATGATTACTGTTGCAAAGAAGACATAGTTAGAGGACAACTCAGAAGTAAGTTGATTGAAGAAAGAAGCAGCTAAAGCCTGAAGAGGTAGAGATGTTGCTCAAAGTAAAGAAGATAGCGAAGGTCTGAGATCCACCAGATCTCGAAAGGAACAACGGTTGACCGAGCCTAATTATTAAGAACAGAGTCCCAGTTTCGGGGATTTCGTTAGTTACCAAGTTAGTTACCTTTTATGAAGTGCGTGTAAATCTTAATCTTCGTTTGAAATGTAACATTCATATGAATCATGAACACTTACAAAAGGAAAAACTGTGAGATTAAATGGGTGGGGGAAGTCCAGAAGTCACTAAGGGGCAGTCCAAGAGTTGGCTGGAAGTATAAGTATACGAGAGTTAGATAGAGGACAGGGAATTTTTCTCAGTTAGACTTGTGAGAACATGTTGTAAGAGGAACTATTTCGTTTTGCAATAATATATTTACAATTTTTCCTGTTGGAGAAAGCTTTGGTGGAATGTTCAAATGCTGTGCAATGGATGATGTTGAAGAGGAACTATTTCGTTTCAGCTTTTATTCATTAACTGTGAGATCGTTCTAACTTGTTGAACCTATGTTCTTGTATGAATGTTCTCTGGTTTATTTTATGATAATTTCCACTATGAGTAATGAATGCTTTCACAAACAACGAGCTATCTTATTGTTCATCTATCTATTCATGTTTATGTGTTTTGAATCAAAGAACACCTACCTGTGATTTTTCTTAATGCATGAACAGTAATACATTACTCATTAAAAGATAATTTCGCTCCCTAGGGACAGCTTAGTTAGTTTTTCCTGTTGTGTGTGATTTAGATGCGAGAGAGTTTAAGACGATAGGTAAGAACCTGCACATCACGTTGTGACCAATCCTCGTATTCTTTATCAACTACATTTTAGATAGGCACTTGCATATCATACTTAAAGTTAAAAAACATGAAAATATACACGGTGGACCGGGCCACAACCAGTAAAACCCTTTATTTTTGTTACTTGACTTACGGTAGCCAGACCGTAAACCGAACGGATTCCCCATACCAAATAGTCATGGGCTAGTTGGGAACGTTGACTGGGGAGAATCCCTTGCTGTTGTTGCCTACGATTTTCCAAGCCTTAATAGTTTCTGGTGCTAGAAGGAGGGCCACCAGTGCATGGCTGGCCGAGGAAACCCATTTCCTCGAAATTACTCCACCAGTGATAGTTTTGAAAGCAATTAATTTCCCAATTTGAATCCTGAAGAGAAGTGGAAAGAACATTTATATTCTTTGGACAACAAAGTTGTTAATGATCTAGGAAGACACACTAGGGCTTATGTGAAGAAGATTGGAGGATTACCAATTATCCCTGACTTACCTAGAAGAGAGTACAAGAAGAAAGATCGTCCTGTAGTGGAAGACTCTGTGTTAGTTGGAGATTGGGAAGAACTTGTAGAAACAACTTTACAGGAAGTTGTTCAGCCTTTGAATCAAGTAGGACCTGATACACCTAACGGTTCACCAATCCATACTCCTGTTCATTCACCACCTCACTCTCCACCCAGACTCATGTCAGGCATAAATGCAAATCATCCACCTAACCCACCAAATCCACCACCTGCTTGGAAAGCCAGATCACCTTTAAACCTAACACCTCCTTTGCATGACCTACCTCAAGCTTTTGAGAAGATGTTGCCCAAGTTTGATCCAAGTGAGAAAATTTTAGTAGATGACCATTTGCAAAGTTTCTACTTGGCCATAGAAGGATTAAGGGCTGGAGAACATGAAGATGTAGTCTGTAGACTTTTTCCACATACCTTGAAAGGAGTAGCAGCCTCATGGTATTTTGGTCTGCCTGCAAACTCAATCCCAGATTGAGTTACTTTTGAAAGGATATTTAGAAGAAAATATGTAGACCAAAAGACCCATGCAACACTAATGAAAGGTTTATGCATGTTAAGGAAAGAAAGAAAAGATAAGGTGCATAGCTTTACTCAAAGGTTTTCAACTTATCTTAAGAATTTTTCTGAAATTGATAAGCCATCGGATAAAGTTCTGATTGAATATTATACTTCAGCCCTAGGGCCCGATTTGGCCAATGTTTGCCAAGATGAAATCCAAACCTACGCTAGCAGAGACTTATGAAGAAGCAGAGAGAGTAGAAGCTGAAAAGGAAAGCATAAAAGATTATCTTGAGCAATCAGGAGAGAAAACTATTGGGAAGAAAGCTTTGTTATTTACTAAGACTAAAGAGGAACAATCACATGATTTCGAAGGAATGGCAAAGATGATGTAGAAGCTTTCCAATAGAATAATAGACTTGGAAAAGGAAAAGGAAGCTCAGAAGTCTTATAAGCGTTATTACAAGAGGAGAGAAGACAATAATCAGTCTAAACCTCCTCCACACAGTCCTGCATCAATGAACTTAACAAAGGTAGGTATGGATAACTTTTGCACCTTCCACTAGCAGCCTCATTCTGAAAAAAATTGTCCTCAGCGGATAAATTCAATGACATTAGTGATGAATCAACGTCTGGATTCCAAATTAACAGAGGATAATGATGAAGAAGAAAAGGGTGGTAAAGCCACAAAAAAATAAGAGGATGATGCCATGGTTTTATGGGACCGTGTCTCGATGTTTGATACCGAAAAGGAAAGTGCTTTGAGACATGAGGACATATCAGAAGCAAATGTGACAACAAGAAGCTAAGGGTTGATTAAAGAAGACAGGTTAATGATCCCGAAAATTAAGAGACTCCAAGAGAATGTAAAAAAGTTTCAGAAAAACACCACAACTAATAAAATTCCTGAGTTTACCATTACCAGTCAAAATCCAAAGCAGATTAACGTGCCTACTAATCCCATTGAAGAGAAGATCAATAATGTAAAAACGAATCTCATAGAACATAAGATGGAGTATGACATTGTGGAGGATATAAAACAGGTAAAGGCAAATATTTCACTATTTGAGATGTGTAATGTGCCGCAGCAGAAATAAAAGTTATTGAAAGCACTTGAAATGCCAGAAGAGAAGCTTCCCACCAACAATCAACCCCAAGAGGAACAAATTGGTGAAGCAAGTGTGGGAGGTAAGCCTAAATTCAAAACCCCACCTTTCCTCCTTACTTTTGAAATTTTCAACCATAACGTGCACAACTGTTTAGTAGACTCAGGGGCATTAGCAAATGTTATGCCACTGTCAGTTTGCAAAAAGATAAATGGACAGCCCAAACCATCTACTTGGCAGGTTATTCAGTTAGACAGAACAAATGTGAAGGTAATTGGGGAAATGGAGGACGTTTTGATTCAGTTATCTTCAAATGAAAAGGTATGTCAATTCATTGATGTGGTAGTAGCAAACATATCTGAGACATATGGACTTGTTTTGAGTAAGGATTGGTTAGCAAAGCTGAATGGATATTTTGCATCAGACTAGTCACATTTGTGGTGACCTTATAAAGGAAGTCCAAATCAAATTAAAGTTATAAGAGAGCCCCACATGAAACACAATGTCACTCAGTTAGAAGGTAAGAATGAACCAACGAATTCTATTTTGGGGAATTACTTCATTGAGCTAGAACCAGGAAAATACCAAGCGGAAGAAGCCAGCGGTACATCAGACGCCCAGCCTGATCTCCTTTGTTTTTCGCAGGCTGATGAAATTGATTGTAAAATAGTAGATTTAGTTTTAGATGTAGATGTTGATTCTTGTATAGTAGTAATAGATGATTTTTGGACGCTTTTCTTTGATGGATCTAAAAATTTGGAAGGATCTGGAGCTGGCTGTGTCTTGATTGATCCTAAGAAAAATAAACATTTTCTTTCATGTAGATTAGAGTTTGAATGTACCAATAACACAGCCGAATATGAAGCATTAGTTTAGGGACTAAGAAAAGCAATTGAACTAAAAGTAGAAAATCTGAAAGTGTATGGGGATTATGAAATAATTGTAAAACAGATTCAAAATCAGATACATTGCGTTTCCCCTCATTTAAAAGCTTATCAAAATGAAGTGTGGGATTTGCTTAAAGGTTTTTATGCATTTAATATTATATCGATTCCTAGACTTAAGAATGCAGCAGCTGACTTGTTAGCCACCTCAGCTGCGAGGCTTGTACCCTCTAATAATAGGTGTTCTATTGAATTACTTTTCAGGCCTTCTGTTCCAGACATGATTACAAATTTACGAGTTTTTGATGACGATCAACAGATTCTGGAATGTTTGACAAATGATGAAACCTTCAAAGGGGCAATCATTGATGATGACGAACATCAAGCTGAGCTAAAATTTGAAAATTTTATTCCTAAAGGAGTAAGGACTTTAGAGTGAATGTTTGATCTAAACGACAGATTCAAAAGGTCAGTAAATGTTAAGACTCATAGCTCGTCTTTACAATTCGAGCTGATTAATTTAGGAACTGAATTTGAGCCTAAATATGTGAATTTGGGAAAGTGTTGCTCCCTAGGTGAAAGAAATAAGTTCATCAGTTTGTTCAAACAATACAAAGATGTGTTTGCCTGGACATATGAAGATTTGAAAACATATGACACCAAGATTATTCAGCATGTCATCCCTATTAGGACTGGGGTCAAGCCTTATCAGCAGCCTTTGAGGAAAATGCATCCAAAACTGGAGCCTCTAATTCAGAATGAAGTAAAGAAATTGTTGGATGCTAAAATTATCTTCAAAGTCAAACACTCAGAATGGGTTTCAAATTTGGTACCAGTAAGGAAGAAATCTGGAGAAATTAGACTATGTGTGGATTTCAGAAACTTAAATCGCACTTCAGATAAATACAATTATCCAGTCCCACCCATGGAACAGATATTGCAAATGGTTTCAGGTTTTGAGTTGTTTTCTTTATTAGATGGATTCTCTGGTTACAATCAAGTGTTAGTAGCTGAAAAAGACAGACTCAAAACTACATTCAAAACAAGATGGGGGACTTTTGCTTATAGAAGGATGCCCTTTGGACTCATAAATGCAAGAGCTACTTTCTAGAGGGCTATGGATATAGATTTCCGGGGCCTGATTGGCTTCAGTGTTGTGGTATACCTCGATGACATCACAATATTTTCAAAGAAAAGAGAAGAACACACATTCCATCTAAAACAAATTTTCGAGCGTTGCCAAAAATATGGTATCTCGCTAAATCCCAAGAAGTGTGTGTTTGCTATTACAGAAGGAAAGCTACTGGGTTACGTGGTTTCTAAGAAGGGGATATCCATAGAACTAGAAAGGATCAAAGCTATTGAACATATCCCCTTACCCCATAACAAAAAAGGTATGCAATAATTCATGGGGACAATAAATTTCGTGCGAAGGTTTGTACCGGATTTCGCTCAAATTGTTAAACCTTTGCAGCAAATGGTGAAAAAAAGTGTACAATTCAAGCAGACTGACGTGGAGAAGAATGCATTCAACAAAATAAAGACATCTATTGCTCATGCACCCTCTCTCAAAAGTCCATATTTTGAGAATGATTTTATTTTGTACACTTTCGCATCTGACGATTCACTAGCAGTGGTGCTTACTCAGAAGGAAGATGGGGGAGATGAGTTCCCCATATCATTTATGAGCATTGGTCTGCAAGGGGCTGAATTGAATTACCCAGCTATAGATAAACAAGCTTATGCAGTCTTCAAAGCGGTAAAACAATTCAGGCCGTACATACTTAAGAATCGGACAAAGGTAATTGTTCCACACCCAACCGTGAGGTCTCTTTTCATACAAAAAGAATTAGGAGAAAGAAGAGGTAACTGGGTAATAGCTTTACAAGAGTATGACCTCGAATTCAAGCCAGCCTCCATAGTTAAAGGGAAAGGACTGTGCAAACTAATGGTTGAAGGTAATAATAATGAAGAAAACAATTGGGAAAATGAAGTGGAGTTACAGATGATGGATGTATGTCCTCTTTTCATAGCTCCAGATTCCTGGTACCGAGACCTTGTTCATTACCTTCAGGAAGGATTGTTGCTAGAACATTGGACTTCCAAGCAGCGAAGAGCATTGCACCTTAAATTAGCTGCGTATCAGATCATTGATGGAATTTTATTTAAGAATAATTATGATGGAGTCCTCCTCAGATGCTTAGAGAAAGAAGACACAAAAAAGGTCATAACAGAGTTACATGATGGGCCTGCTGGAGGCCATTTTTCTGGAGATACGATAGCCCACAAGATTCTCAGAGCCAGATACTATTGGCCCACGCTGTTCAAGGATGCTCATGCCTATGTTAGGAAGTGTGATATCTGCCAGAGGTATGGGGGAAGACAAGCCAAAGCAACAGGACCATTGAAGCCTGTAATGATAACGGAACCATTTGAGCAGTGGGGAATTGATATCATTGGAGAAATAAAACCAAATTCTTCCTTGCAGCATAAATATATTTTAACGGCAACTGACTACTTCACTAGATGGGTCGAGGCCATTCCGTTACGTAAAGTCAATGAAGATGCGGTCATGGATTTCTTGCAGGATCATATTATAACCAGGTTTTGGGTTCCAATTTCCTTGGTTTTCGATAATGCTACTTATTTTTCTTCCATTAGATTAACTGCATTTTCTCATGAAAAGGGAATTAAGTTGCATTATTCTGCCAACTACTACCCGCAAGGAAATGGTTTGGCATAATCTACAAACAAGAATTTGATTAGGATCTTAAAAAAGGCTATCATAGAAAACCAGAGAAGTTGACATTTAGCACTACCGAATGCTCTTTGGGCTGATAGGGTCACACCCAAGAATTCTTTAGGTGTGTCACCGTATACACTTGTTTATGGAAAAGAGGCTATACTTTCTCCTAACATTATGCTACCATCTTCTATAATAGCTCAAGAGTCTAGAGGCACAAATAACAGAATCCTACAACTTAGAATCTATAATCTTTTGAAGGTGGAAGAGTCTAAATCCAGGGCCAAAGAACGTTTTAAGCAACAACAGGAAATAGTGAAAAGGTGGTTTGATAAGCACAAAGCTGGAACAAAGGAATTTGAAGTGGGTGACTTGGTTCTTAAGTGGGATCATCCGCATGATGAAAAGGGGAAGCATACGAAGTTTCAATAGTTATGGGTAGGCCCTTTTTAGATTGCAGCAAAACTTGGCCCCTCGACCTACAAATTGCAAGATTTACAGGGGTGGGAAGAGAACTTACCAGTTAATGGTTTAGTTCTCAAACCTTATTTTTCCTGATTGTCTGTTTCTTGTTTTGTACTTAAATAAATTGTTTTGGTTGTTTATTTTGATTTGTTTTATTCCTGTTTGGTTTTAGTTTAGATTTTGTTTGATTTCAATAAAAAGAAGCAAACTTTTGGTTGCATGGAAAACATCAGAGTTCTGGATGAACTAAATCCTTGATTATAAGACCGTGTATTATTGTTTTATCTGATAGAATTTCTTCTAGTTTAGCGGTTTTCTTAAATGGCTATGAACACATTGAAGTCCTGCTTAATCCCTGTAAAATAACTCAAGATCAAAAGGTCTGGAATACTATTTCGAGGCTCCATCCATCTCACACTTAAAAATGTCCTGGGGGGAGACATCAAAAGACCCATGGAAAGGAAGCAGGGTAAACAGTTTATTATATATAAATGATCCCATGCCAAAAGAATTGAAAGCCAAAAGGCTAATAAGAGTCAAAACTCCTAAGAAAGCAATATGTATTGAAACAAAGTACTGAATCATATGAGTACAAATTTGCCAAAAGTTCTTCTCCATCCGTGAGTTGAAAATTAAATACGTATTTCACACAAAAGGACACTATGGATAGAGGAGCATGAATAAAATTCAGAAAGAAAGGCATGAGGAGGACTCAAAAGGATAAAAAAGTCCAAAAGCACAACAAAGTGCAAAAATGGCATGGGAATGAGGAACAAATGAATATTTCTGTTTACCATGTGTTACAATCCTGTGGTGTCCCGAGCACTTAATGTTTTTATGATTTTTCCGTGTCGGGGCACTGGTCCTCTTTGCAACCGCCGTTTTAGAGGATAAATAACAAACGTCCCGATGGTTTAGTGTTTTCTCGCGCCGATTTCATGTTTTATTGGTTTTGCTCATTTCACTATCGAAATTATGTTGGAATTTGATCGGGGGATTAGGCTGTGGTTTTCCCGATCGCCGATGGTTTCTTGTTACGGAAGCTATAGTCTATTTTAATCCCACCGTTGCGGCTCCGGAGCGGACTAACCATCCGATGTGGTTGTTCTATTTTTTACCGATGTTTGATTTTCGCCGATTATTTTCCTTTATTACAGAACCCATAGTATGTGCGTCGCCAGTCGTTGCGGCTCCTTAGCAGGCTAATCGCCCGATCTTAATTTCCCACCTGTAGGGTTTTCTTGCCCTAGGCAACGGATTTCTTGGTTTTGATCAGTTTTGAGGTTTTTCATGTGGAAAACGCAGTCCCAGGTTTTTACTATTGATACTCATTTTTATCGGTAGTATGATTTACATTCATTGAAAGTGGTCTGGATTAATGATGCATTTTTGTGTTGATCGCAGACAGACATGGGAGATTTTCTCAAATCCAGTTATGATTACTGCTGCAAAAAAGACATAGTTAGAGGACAACTCAGAAGTAAGTTGATCGAAGAAAGAAGCAGCTAAAGCCTGAAGAGGTAGAGATATTGCTCAAAGTAAAGAAGATAGCGAAGGTCTGAGATCCACCAGATCTCAAAAGGAACAACGGTTGACCGAGCCTAATTATTAAGAACAGAGTCCTAGTTTCGAGGATTTCGTCAGTTACAAAGTCGGTTACCTTTTATGAAGTGCCTGTAAATCTTAATCTTCATTTGAAATGTAACGTTCGTATGAAGCATGAACACTTACAAAAGACAAAACTGTGAGATTAAACGGGTGGGGGAAGTCCACAAGTCACTAAGGGGCAGTCCAAGAGTTGGCTGGAAGTATAAGTATACGATAGTTAGATAGAGGACAGAGACTTTTTCCTAGTTAGACTTGTGAGAACATGTTGTAAGAGGAACTATTTCGTTTTGCAATAATATAATTACAATTTTTCCTGTTAGAGAAAGCTTTGGTGGAATGTTCAAATGCTGTGCAATGGATGATGTTGAAGAGGAACTATTTCGTTTTAGCTTTTATTCATTAACTGTGAGATCGTTCTAACTTGTTGAACCTATGTTCTTGTATGAATGTTCTCTGGTTTATTTTATGATAATTTCCACTATGAGTAATGAATGTTTTCACAAACAATGAGCTATCTTATTGTTCATCTATCTATTCATGTTTATGTGTTTTGAATCAAAGAACAACTACCTATGATTTTTCTTAATGCATGAACAGTAATACATTACTCATTAAAGGATAATATCGCTCCCTAGGGACAGCTTAGTTAGTTTTTCCTGCTGTGTGTGATTTAGATGTGAGAGAGTTTAAGACGAGAGGTAAGAACCTGTGCATCACGTTGTGACCACTCCTCGTATTCTTTATCAATATGCATTTTAGATAGGCACGACCTACGTTATATGACACCGGAATTGTACCTAGTCAAGGGCAGACCTCTAACATAGAACCACCTACAGTTTATGTCCCTCCCACCCATACTAATGTGGTTAATCCCCCATCCAGTTCAGGTCATCCCTTAGGGGCACAACCCGTAATCGTTCAATCATCTGGAGGTTATGGTTATCAAATACCCATAGGTAATATTAATCATCCACCCAATCCTACAAGAATTCCATACCCTAGTAATGCTTTTACGCCATGGGGGAAACCCAATTGGTCTTACATGCCAGCTATGGGGGGGATACCTATACATACTGCGGGAGGTGCCGGAGGACCCCCCTATGGAGGTCCTCCCCCTGGGGGGCCTAACGGTCCTAAAGGATCTGGAAAATTTCCTCCTTATGGTCCTGGTGGCCTTGGTGGTCCTAGGGGACCTAGTGGCTTTCTGCCTTCTGGCCCTTGATGGTTTGGTGGCCCTCCTCCTAGTGGTTTCAGTGGCTCTGGAGGTTTACCACATCCTTGTGGCTCTGGAGGGTCTGGTGATCCACCTCCTTGTGGTCTCGGTGGTCTTGGTGGTCCCGGTGGCCCTCCTCCTGGAGGCTCTAGTGGTCCTAGCGGTCCTAATCCTAGAAATCAACCCCCTGCAGGTGGATCTTCTGGTAGTTCTTCATCACAGCAACCTGTTTATCAGTCTACTTATGGTCCTACTGGTAATTATATGTCATATCAATATTACCAGTATGTTCAGCCCAACCGACAGTTACCTTTCCTAGCAACTTTGGACTTACCTGATTTGTCCAAGTTGATCAATGACCCCATTCGACATAATCCCTCGTGGCCTCCCATTCTGGTAAAGTTACCATCGAACATTCAAAAATTCGATGGGAAGCAACTAGACGATCCAAAGAACCATGTGATGACATTCCATTTGTGGTGTTCTTCAAACTCCCTCATGGATGACTCCGTTCGGTTACGACTCTTTCAACAAACTTTGACCAGTACAGCCGCGAAGTGGTACATTGAACTCCCACAACATTCATTTGTGGATTTTGGCTCATTGGAAACCATGTTTATTACACACATTCAGCTCCCTATTCATTATGAAACGGGCACTGATATTTTAACTTCTCTGCGGCAGAACACCTCCACCCACATTTCCGATCATATTCACGAGTGGAGAAGGCAGAGAAGGCTTATTAAGGCCCCTATTCTAGATCAGTTACTAGCTGATTGGTTCACTAAATCCTTGTTGCCTCCTATTTCTCGAGATGTGGCTATGGGTGGTGTCGTTACCAAAGAGCAGGCTATTAGTTGGGCTCAGTACCTAGACTTGGTTTATTCCCAGTCTGGCACTCTTTATGACCTGATCCCTCAAGCTCCTCACCCCAGCACCGATCCTGCCAAGCCACCAGCAGAAGTACCTCTCGATGGGATTGTTGGTTCAATCTAGTCCCCGTCCGCAGCGAAACCTGCCAAGCAAACCCAAACTGCCCCCCCTACTCCTTCAACTCCTAAGGTTTCTACCGAGGTCAATTCTATTCAAAGTACTCAACCCTCGGGTAATAAAAAGAAAGGTAGAAATACAAATAAAAAACTTAGAAACCAATAGGAGACTCCACGACCAACCAACAATGATAATGACAAAGGGAAAAGGAAGGCAAAATATCCTTGTCTGCTATGTGGTGGTGACCATTTTTCAAAGGAGTGTCCTGGTCGAGATAAAATCTCCCAGTTTTTTAAGTCCAATCCCGCACTTGTAGTACTTACGGATCCTTTTCCCTCTCAGCAACAACTGATAAACCATATGTCTAATCAGGGTAATTCTAGTTCGTCAAAGGAAATTCGTATGATGTCCTCAGATACCATCCATATACAAACTTGAAGTCATAATTATGATAAACCTGCAGATAAAAATGACGATCATCCATCTTCAGGGAAAGTTCCTTCTACTAGTTCTCCTGAGTCCTCATCTACTGTCCCCTTGTCTATCAAGAAGCCTACTCTCGACATGATTTTGTGCCCACCTAAGAGTACTCTTCGGAAGGCTGTCTTTAATCCCAATGCCCGAGCTGCTCAATTTTATAATGTGGTTGAAGATCTCACTCAGGCACCTTGTGCAATGTCTACCCTAGAAGTGCTCCAAAGTTGCCCCACACAGCGCAAGAACTTGTTGACTGCATTAGGAGATTTAGACCCGGATAACACTAACTTGTTTCATTTCAATGTTGAGAACTACAAACCTATATTACCACATAAACTTGCTTTTCAGATCATTACAAAAGTTGTGGGAAAGAAAGTCTTTCGAATGGTCCTAGATGAAGGAGCTTCGACCTCGGTGTTATCTCTGACTTGTTGGAAAGCTCTTGGCTCTCCCGAGCCTGTCACATCACCTACGACCCTTAAATCCTTTGATGAATGGGGTTTCCAACCCCATGATCTCATATCAGCCCTAGCGGTCGAGCTGGGGGGCAAAACCGCTTCCATCCAAGTAGAAGTGGTAGATGCCCCTTTAGATTACAACCTCCTTCTAGGAAGGAATTGATTCTATGCCATGACTACTGTTGCCTCACCAGTGTTTCGAATAGTCCAATTCCCGCATCTAGGGAGAATTGTTACTATTGATCAGCTTGATTTCTGTATGCCGGATGTTACTTCCTCCATGGCTAATAACATCCCCATGTTAGGCCAGTCCCCTCCTCCTTACCAGTCGATTGGGGTAGGCATGTTGAAGGATTCATCCCTTATGGGGATCTTTCCATCCACTCCTCCTAGCATGGATACTGCGATAGTCCATATGATCACCTCATTTGATTATGATCCTAAGGGCAAAAATGTTGTTGATTCCACCTCGTTGAGTCCAGACGAAGCTATGTATGACACCATTCAAACCTTTTCCGATGATCACACCGATGACCTTCATCTAGTGGCTTCGAAGCCTTACCATTTACCGTACTGGTTAGAACCTTCTCTTCCATTTCTAAACTATTTCTTTGAGACTTTTCCTTCTGATGAGCCCATTATAGAGATCATGAATACGGATGAGCCCATTTGGGAGGATCACCATCATAGATCCATGTTCCTCATGAACACCAGTTCGGTTAGCCATGATTTTGCATCCTTGTTTCCTACTGATATTGTCAACATTCACCAAAGTCCTATATTGTTGCAAGATATAGATTCTGAAGGAAATCTCTGCAACATTACTCAGACGAACCCGATTGACATATCAACCAAGCCTGATATTATTGAGCATGTTCATGTTGGGCAGAACTGCTCGACAGATGAACCTGAAGCGTATAAGACACTTTTTAAGGAATTCTGTGATATTTTTTCCTGGTCTTATGAAGAGATGCCGGGGATCGACCCTTCCATTGTGGTCCACGAGATTAAAACCTATCCCTCGACAAAACCTGTCAGGCAAAAACTTAGCCAAGTCCATCCTCGGAAGGCCACAACTATTAAAGCTGAAATTGAAAAACTTCTGAAAGGTGGGTTTATTTACCCTGTACCTCTAATGGAATGGGTATCGATAGTTGTCCCTATCAATAAAAAGCAGGGCACCATTAGAGTCTATATCGACTTTAGGGATCTGAATAAAGCTTGTCCCAAGGACAAATCTCCCAGTTTTTTAAGTCCAATCCCGCATTTGTAGTACTTACGGATCCTTTTCCCTCTCAGCAACAACTGATAAACCATATGTCTAATCAGGGTAATTCTAGTTCGTCAAAGGAAATTTGTATGATGTCCTCAGATACCATCCATATACAAACTTGAAGTCATAATTATGATAAACCTGCAGATAAAAATGACGATCATCCATCTTCAGGGAAAGTTCCTTCTACTAGTTCTCCTGAGTCCTCATCTACTGTCCCCTTGTCTATCAAGAAGCCTACTCTCGACATGATTTTGCGCCCACCTAAGAGTACTCTTCGGAAGGCTGTCTTTAATCCCAATGCCCGAGCTGCTCAATTTTATAATGTGGTTGAAGATCTCACTCAGGCACCTTGTGCAATGTCTACCCTAGAAGTGCTCCAAAGTTGCCCCACACAGCGCAAGAACTTGTTGACTGCATTAGGAGATTTAGACCCGGATAACACTAACTTGATTCATTTCAATGTTGAGAACTACAAACCTATATTACCACATAAACTTGCTTTTCAGATCATTACAAAAGTGGTGGGAAAGAAAGTCTTTTGAATGGTCCTAGATGAAGGAGCTTCGACCTCGGTGTTATCTCTGACTTGTTGGAAAGCTCTTGGCTCTCCCGAGCCTGTCACATCACCTATGACCCTTAAATCCTTTGACGAATGGGGTTTCCAACCCCATGATCTCATATCAGCCCTAGCGGTCGAGCTGGGGGGCAGAACCGCTTCCATCCAAGTAGAAGTGGTAGATGCCCCTTTAGATTACAACCTCCTTCTAGGAAGGAATTGATTCTATGCCATGACTACTGTTGCCTCACCAGTGTTTCGAATAGTCCAATTCCCGCATCTAGGGATAATTGTTACTATTGATCAGCTTGATTTCTGTATGCCGGATGTTACTTCCTCCATGGCTAATAACATCCCCATGTTAGGCCAGTCCCCTCCTCCTTACCAGTCGATTGGGGTAGGCATGTTGAAGGATTCATCCCTTATGGGGATCTTTCCATCCACTCCTCCTAGCATGGATACTGCGATAGTCCATATGATCGCCTCATTTGATTATGATCCTAAGGGCAAAAATGTTGTTGATTCCACCTCGTTGAGTCCAGACGAAGCTATGTATGACACCATTCAAACCTTTTCCGATGATCACACTGATGACCTTCATCTAGTGGCTTCGAAGCCTTACCATTTACCGTACTGGTTAGAACCTTCTCTTCCATTTCTAAACTATTTCTTTGAGACTTTTCCTTCCGATGAGCCCATTATAGAGATCATGAATACGGATGAGCCCATTTGGGAGGATCACCATCATAGATCCATGTTCCTCATGAACACCAGTTCGGTTAGCCATGATTTTGCATCCTTGTTTCCTACTGATATTGTCAACATTCACCAAAGTCCTATATTGTTGCAAGATATAGATTCTGAAGGAAACCTCTGCAACATTACTCAGACGAACCCGATTGACATATCAACCAAGCCTGATATTATTGAGCATGTTCATGTTGGGCAGAACTGCTCGACAGATGAACCTGAAGCGTATAAGACACTTTTTAAGGAATTCTGTGATATTTTTTCCTGGTCTTATGAAGAGATGTCGGGGATCGACCCTTCCATTGTGGTCCACGAGATTAAAACCTATCCCTCGACAAAACCTGTCAGGCAAAAACTTAGCCAAGTCCATCCTCGGAAGGTCACAACTATTAAAGCTGAAATTGAAAAACTTCTGAAAGGTGGGTTTATTTACCCTGTACCTCTAATGGAATGGGTATCGAACGTTGTCCCTATCAATAAAAAGCAGGGCACCATTAGAGTCTATATCGACTTTAGGGATCTGAATAAAGCTTGTCCCAAGGACAACTTTCCTACCCCGCACATCGATCAGATTATCGACAACTGTGTTGGAAGTGTCATCTTCTCATTCATGGATGGCTTCTCTGCCTATAATCAGATTGAGATATTACCCTTCGATCAGCATAAGACGACATTCATTTTCCCATGGGGAACCTTTGCATATAAGAAGTTACCGTTTGGCTTGAAAAATGCTGGAGCTACATTCCAGCGTGCGATGTCCTATGCGTTTCATGATGTCAAACACATTGTTGAACCATACCTTGACGACCTCCTTGCTCATTCATAGCGGTGGGAGGACCACCCTGGTCATCTTAGAGAGATATTCCTGAGATGCTGTCATTATAACATACGGGACGTCTGCTAGGTTTTGTGGTATCCAAAGATGGAACCCGGATAGATCCTTTAAAAATTGCCACCATTCTTGATCTACCAGCCCCAACTAATCTCCTTGAACTCCAAAGTTTGCAGGGGAAGGGAAAATTTCTCCGCCGTTTCATGTGCAATTTCGTAGAGAAAACTCACAGTTATATGCGTCTCCTTAAGAAGAACACCCCATTCTTCTGGGATGACCAGGCCCAACGCATCTTTGATAATCTTAAGCACGCTCTGACTCATTCACCCGTGATACACCCCCCAGATTATTCAAAGGACTTTCTCTTGTATATTGCTGCCTCTGCTACTACCATCGCTATGGTTTTAGCCCAGGACAATCTCCATGGTGAGGAGCACGTGATTTATTATGCCAGTAAGAATCTCCTGGATTCTGAAACCCGTTATTCATGTGTGGAAAAGTTAGCATTGGCCACGGTCATTGCTGTACAAAGTTTCGTCATTATATTCTGCTCCGCACTACCACCGTATTGGTAGACCAGAACCCGATGTACTACATACTGACTCGTCAAGTACTCGGGGGCAAGTACTCCCATTGGATCGTCATCCTTCAGGAGTTTGATCTGGAGTTTGCCAAGGCCACATCAAAGAAATCCTTGGTTTTTGCAGAGCTTATGTGTGATATTCCTTGTGCTTCAACGGAATCTGAGCCCAGTGATTCATTTCCGGATGAATTCCTGTTCCTGATTAGCACTACTGATCCTTGGTTTGGAGATTTGCTGATTTATCTCCACACATAGCGTTTTCAGCCACATTTATCTCGCGATGATCATTGTCGTATCCGTCACCACGCAAAATACTATCTAATCCTGAATGATACTTTGTATAGATGTGGGATTGACTCTATTCTCCGGTGATGCCTCACTTATGAGGAGGTTGAACTTGTGTTGAATGATTGCCACTCTGGAGCATGTGGCGGTCATTTATCTGGGATGGCTACAGCCTAGAAAATCCTTCGCGCTGGCTATTTCTGGCCTTCTATCTTCAAAGATTGTCATGAGGCTGTTAAGAAATGCCCACCTTGTCAGCACTTCCATCCTAATAAGCGCACCCATCCTACTCCGCTACACCCCATCATTGCCATTGGCCCATTCGCCAAATGGGGGATTGACTTCATGCATTGTAAGCCTACCTTAGCTGGGGGGCATGGTTACATCATCGTAGCCGTTGATTATTTCACTAAATGGGTTGAGGCCATGCCTACATATGTGGAAGATGGTAAGACTACTGCTCTCTTCTTGTTCAATCATATCATAGCTAGATTTGGAGTTTCGCAGTCCATCGTTACTGATCACGGATCCCATTTCCATAATCAGATGATGGAGGAAATGAGTGCCAAGCTAGGGTTTCACCATGAAAACTCTACGTCTTATTATCCACAAGCTAATGGTAAGGTAGAGGCCATTAACAAAGTTTTGAAAACTATGGTTCATTGGATGGTTAGAGACCATAAATCCAAATGGCACCACGTTCTTTTCTCCAACCTTTGGGCTTATCGAACTTCTGTGAAAACAGCTACCGGTTTCACGCCATTTCATCTTGTCTATGGACTTGAAGCTGTCTTACCCATCCAATGTAAGATTCCATCTTTACAACTTGCCGCCGAACTTCTCCCAGACACTTCCGCAGAGGAAGAAAGATTTTTATACTTGAATAACCTTGACGAGACTCGCAGAGATGCTGCCTTGGCTAATGAGGCACATAAGAAATGCGTCAAGGCGCAGTATGATAAATCCGTCCAACCTCGTGTCTTTAACGAGGGTGACCTAGTCTTGACTTATGACCAGAGATATGACAAACTAGGGAAGGGTAAGTTCGAGTCCATGTGGTACGGACCTTTCGTTATTTCTAAGGTGTTAGAGAAAGGAGCTTACGAGCTCGTTGATTATGATGGAATCCCTTTGGGGCAACCTCGTAATGGGTTGTACCTGAAAAGGTACTATACCTAGGTTTTCTTGGGTAGTATCTTATATATATGTATATTGATTGGCTTTCAGTGTGCTTTTAGTATTTTCAAGATGGTTTTGAGCTTGGTGTCCACATCTGTTTATACCATGTTTTGGTCATGTAGATGGATTTCTACGGTTTCGTTGATGGTGCTTGTCGCCACACCTTGAATCTCGCCTCGGCTGCTTGGGTTCTCTATTCCCCGACTGAAGATTTGGTCAGTTCAGGAGTGGTTTGTATAGGTCCCGCTACTAATAACATCGCCGAGTATGAAGTAGTCATCGATCTTTTGACTGAAGCTGCCTCCCAGGATGTTCGTGATCTGGTAGTCTTGATGGACTTGCAACTCGTGGTTCACCATTTGAACCATGTATACACCATTAGGAACCCGGTACTCCCCCGCCTCTTTCGGAGAGTGCGTTTGTTAGAAATATCATTCGAAACTATTACTTATAGGCATATCCCTAGGGAACATATGTAGTTGCTGACTCATTGGCTAACTACATCCTCGACTGGCATATTGCCCATTCATGACGTTAAATCAAACATGGTCCATTGTAAATAAACATTGAGAGACATGTAAAACTCATAGAAAACACATTTTCCATTTGAAACATATAAACACCGTGTAAAAGTCTATATAAATATACAAAAAAGTTTACAAAAACAGGTCTCAAGACCTCCTCTGAAGCACGTAGGATTTCAGGCAAAATCATCATACAAAATCCTAAAGCTATCATCTTTCAGTACATATCTCATACACTAGTGGTGCTCGTGATAACACATCACTGCTCGGGCTACCCTACGTAGCAGCCTACTGAATCAACCCGGTACTCCTGTTGTGGATCTCTGATATCTCATCGAGAGGTCATCTATGTCAGCATCTGGGATATCCAGAGTCAACCTCTCTAGGTTCTCCTCCAGCTCCCCGGTGATATCATCACCCTGTGGTACAAAGTGGGCTCCAACTTTCCTATCCAACGGAGATGCTCCTCCAGGTCTCGCTGCTCCAACATCTGCATGAGAATATACATGTCTCATCACTCAACATAAAAAATATAAAACTTTAAAAAACATAAAAAACATTTCATCCATTTTAGGGTTTCTTGCTTCTCACCGATGTCACCCCACTGTCCGGTAGGTGGGAGTGGTAGGTCAGGATCTCCTGTAAAGTTTGTACCTGCGTAAGCATAGTCCTTGACAATGATGATCTGATCCCGTAGCCATCTGAAGAATGGATCACCAAAATTCACCCTTCCCCTACCCGCTCCTGTGCGAGCCATGACCTGGACCCACCTTAACATACGGGGGTCCCGTGCTCTCAGACTGTGGAAGGTCACCTGTGCCCTCATCTATGGAACCCGCTCGAAGAAGAAGCAGGCTAAGATGGAACCAAAGCCGAACTGCTTCAGCTCTCTTGGCCAACACTTAGTCAGCTGATCCTTGAAGATTGGAAGCATTGCTTCTGCCCAGTTGAACACCGTGGGTGCCATAGCCTCTATGGCATACATCATGTGTGCCCTGGAAGCCTGGTGCACACCCTGACTCCTGGCCACCGTTTGCATGGTAAATAGGATGGTCTGGAGAGCCCTATCTATCACTGCCTTGATGGGGATATTCTTCCCCGATGTACTTGTCCCTGGTGCACAGTGTCGATCTATAATCTCTCTGGTAGTAATGTGCCCACCATGGGAACTTGTAAATGAGATGGGGGCACCCCGTCTTGATAGACCAGTCAAGAAGTAGATATCCTCTACCTCCACTGTAAGTATGTGAGCCCCCACCTCGAAGTACTGCTTCTTTGGATTCCACATTTGCAGTATGTGTTCCAGTAGCTGTTCATGTGACACCATGCTTGGGGTCTGGAAGAACTTCAAAGCCCACAGTCCCGTAATGCGACAATACAACCCGCATTTCTCTCGGCAACAACATCCTCATTGTCATGAGTTCTTTCTTTCCATATCACCATATTTTGAGCAACCTAGACCTGCCAAAAACAATAATGGTATGCATTAGAATCATCCTTAAATCATTGGAAATCAAAAGAAAGAAGTTATATTTCCCATACTATTAGTTTAAATTATCCATGGTTGGCACCGCCTGTGCACCGTTGGAGACAGGTGGCGGTAGCCCCTTTGCACTATGTTCTTGGGGCGGTTCTCGGTTGGTACCGTGTATCCAGTAAGGGGTATCCGCGGTGCCTGCATTTTGAGTTTTAGGGCTTGCCATATGGGCCCAAAACCCCACCAAATATCAAAATAAATGATATGAAATGGAAGATAAGGGTCTTAGCTGTTACCTACAACTAACGATGCTGAAAATGGACGGTGGAAACTCCCGGTATCAACTATGGAAGATCTGGCTAAGAAAATGCTCCAAGTGCTCTCTGCTAGAGGTAAATAGTGAAATGATTTGATTTTTTACTATTTAATTGACTTATATAGGCATTTTGGGTCTGACTTGCTATAGTTTTGATGTAAAATCATGTTTTAGTCAAAATTTATCTGTTGTAATCCCTAATGCTAGTTTTGAGTGCATTTAACACTTGTTTTTGAGACTATTGCAGGATAGGAGAACTCTAGCAAAAAATCTTTGAAAGTTTGTTTATGGCTTTTTTGCACTTTCATAAAACGGAAAAGGTCGATGAGCGTTTATTACGATACTTTGATCACACTCTTTAAACCTAGTATCAAAGGTCCAAGTCCATTTCAAGTTTCTTTCCAGGCTCGTAAAAATCTACATTGTGTAAAGAAGCGTCATGGAGTCCTCTTTTCACCTCTTTTTCAGGCTCCTTAAATATGAAAAGGTCGTCGAGTCCGTTTCCGATTCTTTCCAGGCTCGTAAAATATAACATTGTGTAGAGAAACCTCATGGAGTTCTCTTCAAGCTCTTTTCAGGCTCCCTAAATACGAAAAGATTGTCGAGCGATCTTGTCTTCTTCACGCTCCTTAAAGTATTTGAAGAGTCGTCCGTCCGACGATAGGTTATTTATTTTTCGGTTTGGATAGGACTATTTACGAAAAAGGAACACTCCAGCCAATCATGACTAGAAGAGTTCTCTAAGGTATGCTTTTATACTTTTTCGGGCCCTAGAGACTAAATCATATGAAAAAGGACCCTTTGGAGTCTTCTTCCGTATTCGTTTAGACTCTCTAAACATGAACGATACCGAGTTTTCTTTCAGTGGACTCGTTAAATCAAACATTCAGAGACCCGTTTTGGGAACGAACCCCTCCTCTCTCAGGTTCGTAAAACATATGAGTCTGGACTTGTCTTCCGACAAGCTATATCGAGTGTTTGTTACCCTCTTTGAACTCGTAAAACCGAAAATATGCACTCATCGATCATGATGGGGGAAATGGGAAGGGAATCATTTTGAAAATAATGGAGGTTGTTTGTTGTTACCTTTGAACATGGCACTTGTCTGCACAATCATGTCAGTCAATTGGGTATTCAGCTAATCTCCGTGACGATCCACTTTCATGAGTCATGTCAATCCTTTGAGTCTTTCAAAAGAATGCATTGTCCACTGTCTCATTGTGTGTCTGTCCCGTTTAGTCATGCTACCAAATCTTTTGTCATGCCGCCCGATGTTTAAAGGGGATTTGAAGAAGTTTTACCTCTACGGTCTACACAGTCTTTGTGTCAGTATCTTTGAGTCAGTCATATGGTTACTACATTCACATAATTCTAGAACTATGTTCCGAGTTTCGTGTCGTCGATGTGGGATTCATCATGGCCCTCCTTCGACGAGACTATTCCCGTCGACATCAGCTCATCATCCAGGAAATAGTCTTAGAAACAATATTTAGTACTTTGAGATCTGTATGCCTTAATGATAGATTCTCTTGCTCTTGACATAGGTTTACATCATTGACCTTTGATCGATAGAATCGACTGGGTGTTCAATATCAGGACATCTATTCACACTCAGTAGATTGTACTAGAGTACCTTGGGAATCATTGACATTGATGGTGATCTCCCTCGCATTCGTTAACGATTCACATCATTGGTTAGTAATCAAGTGGTTTCTACCATGTTCGACTTCAGATCATTGTAATCACATGGATAGAATCGTACTTTGTGGAAGACAAGATAAAGACCCTGGGTATTTGTTTAAAAGTGCTCATTGCTTTTCCCCAGGTTGCGATGGAGTTTTGTATATCTAGCATGGATTCACATTTGTATGGTCGTGGCTATGCTCAAATTTGCGTCTGTATGACATCTATCTACATTGTATGTCTGGTAGCTATGTCCAAGTTTGAGTCCTCTATCACATGGATCTACGCTGTATTCTAATAGCCATGCTTGTTTATTCCTCTCATGGATCTACCTTGTATTGGACTGTAGCCATGAGTTTAATTACTTGTGTCTATGAGTCAACATATTGATGTACTACCGATGCCTACTTGACGACATGCTCCGATCGAGTCGACATTTCACCTTGTGGCAATGACTTGTTCTCTCAAAGCTCTTGTTTATCGTATCCCTCTAAGACTCATGCTTTGGGGGGCATCATCCTGTTATACCAAAATCCTGTCACCATCATGTGATAAGACATTTGACATACCTACTTGCCCTGAATCCCAGCTTCTGGAGTGGAAACTCATATCATTTGTCAATCTTTTCATACAAATTCCCAGCACCGCGCTTGACCCTTTATCCATAAGCGGTACCCTTGTTCGCACCACCCATCCCCTATTACCCATAAGCGGTGCCACTGCTTATGGCCCTTAGTCCATTAGCGGTTATTACCAGAACCGCTCTGTCAGTGAAGGAGAAATGCGGTACCCTGGGTAAAAAGGGAAAAATAGAAGATTCTCGAGGCTTCTAGATGATAAGCCTCGAGATATCTGTTATCCCTACTGTTGTGGGTTAGTTGAGCTTGAGATCCCTCATCCTAGGATCTTAGAGGCCACCTCACCCACTAATATCTCAACCATCCCTATCCATCTAGCCTTATAAATACAAGCTTATGGCCATGGTTGAGGGGGAGAACTCTTAAGGTATTGTTATGCTATTGGATTGATCACTTGGTTCATACCATTGGAGAGCATAGAGAGAGCTAGAGTCAGAGCTTATGGGGATGAGAATGCTTGGTTTCATGGAGATGCATGTCAACACTAAGGCTTGGTTGTAAAATTCTTCATATTTCTTTAATGCAAGTTGATTTCTGTCCCACATATATTGTTGATGTTTGATTTCACATGTATATTGTTGGATTCCTTAGTTGCTAACATAGATTAGTAGATTATATTTTGGTTGCTTTGATCTGTTTCATTTTGAGGTGATTGTAGCTACACAGGGTGACTATCGAAGCATTGCATTCCATGTATCTATGGAATCTAGGGAGAGTCTTCAACCTCTGTCCTCTATTTGTTCTGGATCTGAACCATTCAGACCAGTGGAACACCTTGCTGTCCGCAGGAGGTGAAATATTCCAGCTAACAAATCTGGTGACTCCGCTGGGGAATTAGTTATATCAGTTGTTCTGATCTTCCTTAGTCTGCAACTCTTGTCTGAATCCATGCTCCTTCTTCTTCAACTCTCTTAAGTCAGATCTACTTTCTGACTTGCTTCATTTGGGTTTGAAACTTCCAAATCTGTTCAGATCTGAGTTATTTCGATCTGTTGTGCGTTGTTTTCATACTCAATTCAATAGTATTTTCCCTGATCTAGTATTTTTCTGACTTGATCCATCGTTCTTCTTGTGTTTTGGTCATCTACAGGGAACCACGCCTATGCTGTGTACAACAAGCGGTGCCACCACCTGAACAAAGTGGGCAGTATGCGGTGCCACCACCTGTAACCCGTTGGAAAGAAGCGGTGCTGTGTTGGAAACACTCTGTCAACACCTAAGAAGCGTGGTGCCAGGTAGGCATTATTCCAAAGCCTTTTTTCCTCATTTTTCTTTGCAAAAATTTGGATTTTGTTGCTTTCAGTTCTGCTTATCAGACTTGTGTTACTGGATCTGAGGCTTGTGGTTTGAGATTTTATGGTTTAAGATTGATTTGAGTGGAATTTCAAGAGTTGATTAGGTCTTTTGATTGTTCATCCGCTTCTATGCTTGTTGGTTGTGTTTACGAAAGGATTTTTTTTTCTTCTAAAAAGCTTAGGGTGTTATTAAAATCTCTTTTCATTTCTGTTACATAGACTAAAAGAAGAACACTAGATTAGCTTCTAGGTTTCATTTCTTATTTGCATAGTAAACTTCTCTTTCCTTCCTTTAAAAAAGAATTTTTTTGACTGAGACTAGGATTTCATCATTGAGTGTTGGACATTGGTTTTCTGATTGGCTTTACAATCTTTCAGGACCTTTATGATCTTTCATCTCTCATGCATTTAGAACTATCTCGATCAAAATAAAAAAAAATGGTAGTTTTAAGTTAGATTTGCTTATGTTTTGAGAAAATTGAAAAAATAGAGTGTATTTGCTTATAGGTGTGCTTCTTGTTTTTCTTTTAGGAAAAGAGATTCTTCCCCTTCTTTTTGCTTTCGGAAAAGAGAAATCAGTTTGGTAAAGTGATTGCTTGTCTTTGATTTGATGTTAATGACTGTTGCGTGGAAGTATTTTTGGTTTTTGAAACAAAAGGAAAACACTCTCTTTCCCTCCCGTAAGTAGGCATACTGGACGGTAAAGTGAACATTTTGCACCAGCATGCTGCATGGTTTTACTTTTCTGTCAAAACATCATGCATTCACCTAACCGTACAAGTTAAAATTAATGGTAGTTGTAGGTTAAAATTTACATAGTAACTTGAGTGATAGGTTAGAGTCGTGTTCGGGCGTCATTAAGCGTAGGAGGTATCGTTATTTGTCACCATTACATCCTGGGACACATGCGGTTCTTCCACGTACCATCGGTATATCGAATAGCCTTTCATGTACCCTTGAGGTATATAGAAAGGTACTCCACATACTCGATTGTATATTGGAAGGCACCTTGTGTACGGTTATGCATTAGACAACACTACTACCGATTTGAGCTCCCATGTACCTTGAGTATATCGGGAGACCCCACTAGGGTACCTTATCTATCTGAGAAAAGCCCTTTGGCCATCTTGTTTGGAGCCATACACCAAAAACAACATTCGGGGAGATTACTTTACATGTACCCTCGAGCTATATCGCGAGTGGCGCCTTCTTGACAATCCTAGTGAGAGACCTGACTTTTGAACTCCTCCTATCATTTTAAGTGTGCTTGTTTTGACCTATAGCTTGTGTAGGGAATTTCTTTTTTGGTGTGTTTTCTATATTTTCAGACCCTAGGTTAGTTAGGAATTGTACAAGCTGGCTGAATTAAGACAATCCAAAAGAGTACGGGGCTTGCCACCTGATTTTATTCCTGGTTCAAGAGAAAATCCCATGGAAGCTATCAACCAAGGAGCTGCTACCACCTCCCAAGTGGGAGATAATGTGGTTGTGGAAAGTGGAGTACCATCTTCTTCACACTCACCTCCCTTGGTCCAACAACCTTCTTGAGGAGATACATCATTTCATTCTCCCATGGAAGGTCATGTTGACGATACAACCCGTCCGGATTTTGGTCCCAATGCTCCGTTTTGGGAGACACCTATAGGACAGACCATTGCCTCATTTGGCACCCGTGTAAACTCTTCTGAAGATGAAGAAGAACGCAGGAAATACCATGCTACCATTCTCCGTGCACAGGATATTGACAAGCAAATCGATGACCTATTAGGCTCGACACCAGCACATTCCACATCTCTTCCTGTGGGATATCGTTCACTGGCCGATTCTATGAGACCCATTGAACCGATTATAGATCATCGAATAACAACCCACAACCCAGGTCAAATTACCACCCCTATCACCTCTCATGTTATGTCTGTTACTAATCCTCCCAGGTCCTCTGCACCTGGGGCCCAACGTTCAATTCCCGTTTCTTCAGTACCTTCTAGTGCCGAGGAGCAACCCCCGACACGACCTACGTTATCTGACATCGGAATTGTACCTAGTCAAGGGAAGACCTCTAACATAGAACCACCTACAGTTTATGTCCCTCCCACCCATACTAATGTGGTTAATCCCCCATCCAGTTCAGGTCAGCCCTTAGGGGCACAACCTGTAATCGTTCAATCGTCTGGAGGTTATGGTTATCAAATACCGTAGGTAATATTAATCATCCACCCAATCCTACAGGAATTCCATACCCTAGTAATGCTTTTACACCATGGGGGCAACCCAACTGGTCTTACATGCCAGCTATGGGGGGGATACCTATACACACTGCGGGAGGTGCCGGAGGACCCCCCTATGGAGGTCCTCCCCCTAGGGGGCCTAACGGTCCCGGAGGATTTGGAAACTTTCCTCCTTATGGTCCTGGTTTCCCTGGTGGTCCTGGGGGACTTGGTGGCTTTCCGCCTTCTAGCCCTGGAGGGTCAGGTGGCCCTCTTCCTAGTGGTTCCGGTGGCTCTGGAGGTTTACCACCTCGTGGGGGCTCCGGAGGGTCTGGTGGTCCGCCTCCTAGTGGTCCTGGTGGTCCCGGTGGTCCTAGTGGTCTCGGTGGCCCTGGTGGCCCTCCTCCTAGAGGCCCTAGTGGTCCTAGTGGTCCTAATCCTATAAATCAACCCCCTGCAGGTGGACCTTCCGATAGTTCTTCATCACAACAACCTGTTTATCAGTGTACTTATGGTCCTACTGGTAATTATATTCCATATCAATATTACCAATATGTTCAGCCCAACCGACAATTACCTTTCCTAGAAACTTTGGACGTACCTGATTTGTCCAAGTTGATCAATGACCCCATTTGACATAATCCCTCGTGGCCTCCCATTTCGGTAAAGTTACCATCGGACATTCCAAAATTCGATGGGAAGCAAGAAGATGATCTGAACAACCATGTGATGACATTCCATTTGTGGTGTTCTTAAAACTCCCTCATGGATGACTCCATTCGGTTACGACTCTTTCAACGAACTTTGACCGGTACGGCTGCGAAGTGGTACATTGAACTCCCACAACATTCGTTTGTGGATTTTGGCTCGTTGGCAACCATGTTTCTTATACACTTTCAGCTCCCTATTCGTTATGAAATGGGCACTGATCTTTTAACTTCTCTGCGGCAGAACACCTCCACGCACATTTTCGATCATATTCATGAGTGGAGAAGGCGAAGAAGGCTTATTAAGGCCCCTATTCCAGATCAGTTACTAGCTGATTGGTTCACTAAATCCTTGTTGCCTCCTATTGCCCGATATGTGGCTATGGGCGGTGCCGTTACCGAAGAGTAGGCTATTAGTCGGGATCAGTACCTAGACTTGGTTTATTCCCAGTCTGGCACTCTTTATGACCTGATCCCTCAAGCTCCTCGCCCCAGCATTGATCCTGCCAAGCCACCAGCAGAAGTACCTCTCGATGGGATTGTTGGTTCAATCCAGTCCCCGTTCACAGCAAAACCTGCCAAGCAAACCCAAACTACCCCCCCTACTCCTTTGATCCTAAGGTTTCTACCGAGGTCAATTCTATTCAAAGTACTCAACCCTCAGGTAATAAAAAGAAAGGTAGAAATAGAAATAAAAAACCTGGAAACCTACAAGAGACTTTAGGACCAACCAATAGTGATAATGACAAAGGGAAAAGCAAGGAAAAATATCCTTGTCTACTATGTGGTGGTGAGCTTTTTTCAAAGGAGTGTCCTCGTCTGGACGAAATGTCCCAGTTTTTGAAGTCCAATCCTGCACCTGTAGTACTTATGGATCCTTTTCCCTCTCAACAACAATTGATAGACCATATGTCTAATCATGGTAATTCTAGTTCGTCAGAGGAAATTCGTATGATGTCCTCAGATACCATCCATCTGCAAACTCAAAGTCAGAATTATGATAAACCCCGAGATAAAAATGACGATCATCCTTCTTCAGGGAAAGTTCCTTCTACTAGTTCTCCCGAGTCCTCGTCTACTATCCCCTTGTCTATCGAGAAGCCTACTCTGGACATGATTTTGCGCCCATCTAATAGTACTCTTCGGAAGGCTGTCTTTAATCCCAATGCCCGACCTGCTCAATTTTAAAATGTGGTTGAAGTTCCCGCTCAGGCACCTTGTGCAATGCCTACCCTGGAAGTGCTCCAAAGTTGCCCCTCACAGCGCAAGAACTTGTTGAATGCATTACGAGCTTTAGATCCAGATAACACTAACTTGATTCATTTCAATGTTGAGAGCTGCAAACCTAGATTACCGCATAAACTTGCTTTTCAGATCATTATGAAAGTGGTGGGAAATAAAGTCTTTTGAACCGTACTAGATGAAGGAGCTTTGACCTCAGTGTTATCTCTGACTTGTTGGAAAGCTCTTGGCTCTCCCAAGCTTGTCACATCACCTACGACCCTAAAAGCCTTTGACGCATGGGGTTTCCAACCCCATGGTATCATATCAGCCCTAGCGGTTGAGCTGGGGGGTGTTGTTGCCTTTCACACACCTGGGTCACGTGGTAGAAATCTTCAAGCCACTCAGTGTGTCCTTGGGGGCAAGTCTCGAGTCAAGGCTGTCACCTTGTTCTTGACTCCTCCGTTTAGGCTTAACTCCTAACGAAGCCAAGGGGGGTAGACCCTATTAATTTACTAAGGCTGAAACACTTAGTACGGTGATGTTAAATTGAATGAGTTACTTAGGAGTTTGGAATTTAACGATAAACAATCAAAGATGACAAGATGAAAAAATGAGCGCACGAAAGCACAATGCTGAGACACAATATAAATATATAGCAAGAAAATAACGAGTGCCTTAAAAATGGAGTCAAAAAAGAAATCAATGTACTTGCATGTGCTTGGAGTGAATGTTTTGCAATTGCTTCTTGGTACGTTTTAAGTTAATGTGAGGCGTGAGTTGATTAAAATTAGGCGAAGGGGTGGACTCCAGATATACCCAAGAGTACTTGGAGTATGTCCAAAACTAAACCTTCACGGATACCCGCAAGGAATATGTGGGTTGAATGGAGTCTCTGGGGCTATTGTTCATAACGTACCCGTTAGGGTGTGACAGAGATCGACGCCTCGAGGTCACTTTTCAGAAGTTCCCGCTTCCTTTGGGTATTTTGCCATCGTAATGGTTTGATCTAGGTGTTGGATTTTCACCTGATGGTTTGTTAATTTGGGAGAGTGAATCATAATTATACTAGTCACTCAAGTGCTTTTGATACAGCTTGACTGATCGGACGAACCGCAGCCAAGTGCAGAGCATACACACCGGAGTCTTTTCAATTTTAGTAAATTTTTAAAATTGGGTGTTCTTGTTAAAAAGAAAACCCTCCAGGAACCTCTTTCGATCCAAGTGGATCTCAATTGGGGAATCAAGGAGGGGTTAATTTTATAATAGCTGAAGAAACAAATGATAGAAAGGAAAACACAGATACACAATTCCGGTTTTCTAATTAGTCCTACCACGCATCTCTTTCCCCTTTCGAGTCAATCGAGAAGTCGTGGGGTAAGTATTAAGATTACTTTGAAATATCAAATATGGAATATGAAATTGATAATGAGTCAAAGTATACTACCCTACAGATTAGAGCTATGCTAGTTTGAAAAGATATGAGCAAAAAAGTAAAAAATTGGCACCGATGCAAATCCCCCCGGGGGGGGTGGTGAATAGGCTCGAAAGAGCCTATTCGAAAAGATCCTTTCCTTTTATTAGCAGCGATTTACAATATCAGAAAATTAAAATTGATGCACTTTGGTCCTTGTTATCTGGGATCCAAAGGCTTACAACAAGCTTGTAACAGGCTAGAATTAAACAAGATGGCGGGGGAAGCTTCCAGGAAGCTCCGATTCATCCAAGAGTTGGAAAATGGGCAGAGTCTCCTTCTCTTTTTTGTTAGAACTGATAAAAAACAGCAAGCAATTAGAATCAAATGTGCCCAAACACACTTTAAAAGTGTTTTGGGTCACCACGCTAGTTATCGAAAAAAAACTAAGTAAAAAATTGTTAAAAGGGGCTAATCTAGTTTTGCAAAAAGGAACCAAGGAAAGCAAGCTTTCCTTGGGATCTTGGATTGCTTTTTGGGAAGCCAATGAGATATGCACTTTTCTTGCAGAATTTAAATCTTTGAAGAATGGGAAAAGAAACTACCTTATGAGCAAGCTTTAGATCTATGCTTTAGCTACTTGCAAAAAAGGAAATTCCTACACCTAGATCTATCTATATGAAATGCTATTCTTTATAAAATTATAGATATAAGCAGAAATACTCTTATAAACTAGATCTAAAAATATATATTCAGTTCTTAGAACTAGATCTGATCATAAGAGGAAGAGACAGGTAACCGGAAGATTGATTTTTTAAAGAAAGGAGGAAGAGAAGGGGAAAGGCCCGTTGTTGGATGGATCTGCAATGGAAACTTGTTAGTGGAATACAGAGGGGCAATTCCTTCACAAATTTTTTGGATGTACAGTGGAGTCAAACTAGATCCATAGCTCGTCCAATCCCTGCTACCTGAAAGCTAAACACACAATCCTGCATAAAACCTCATGAGATCTGGATATATATATGAAAAAGAGACAAAATTTACATGCAAATAAACTTATTAAACTTGTATAATCTAGATCTTCAAACATATATGCTATGAGATATAGAAAAAACAAGTAACCTTACTTGCCCAACTATACTCCTATTGATTCAGCTAAATTGTTCAAGCCAGATAGGGTTCAGATGCAGAAATTGAGAGAAAAGCCGGAAACATCAATAGGCGTAAGATAATGCTTAATCCACACACATGAGAGCATTACACCATTTAGCCTCCAAAGCTTCTTTATTCCAACAATCAAAAGATTACAACAATATTACAATAGCAAGCCCTCCAATCCAACTCTAACTAGCTTAGAAGAGGCTGCTCTGCTTGGATATATATACAAAAACTAGGAGATCCAGCCCAGGGGGGCGCAAATCCCAAGGAGATAAACCAAATATGTTGATGGAGAGTCCATCAATGCCTGATATATGTCTAACTGAGCCAGATTTGAGTCTCACTGAGTGCAATTGTCAATTGGAGAGTTGATCTGACTGACACCTCAACCTGTTGACTGAAGCATCGACCAAAACTCATCTAGATGAGCCAAAACATGTTGAGGAGAGAGGGAGGGAGAAATTCCCCATAAAGGATGCTAAAGATCAACTCTGGATATGATTTGATCACCTCCTTCAGTCAAGGATTTGTCAGATCCAGTCAATCTGGTTCAGATCTGACTGATTTCAATCAAATCAGTTGTGAATCCACTGATCTATGATTTTGGATTTGCTCCATTATTCATCAATTTATTAATTAAAATAATCAATAAATGATTTTTTGGGGCTTTCTGACCTGAGTGATGGGAAATCACTCAAAACTAGGAAATAGTGGGTCCATGGGTTTACATGGTGCTCTTAGCTTGAAAATGAGCACCTACATAACTGGAACTGATTATTTGGCCCACTTTTATTACAAAATCAAATTTTCCAATTAAACTATTAAAAAATACCCTAAGTTTTGGAAAAATTAAATTTTAATAAAAAACACTGAAAAAAATAAAAAATTGAAAAATTGAAAAAACCTAGGGGGACTTAGACATGTTCATATGACTCGACCATGATGTCTAGCATGTTGATACATTGACACATAGACTCTAATAACCTCAATAGGCCTAAATTCCAAGCCGACCACCCCAACTTTGGAGGTATGGAGTGAAAAACTCAGAAATTATTAGTCGTTTATTCAACAACTAATAATAACCAAGGGAAAAAACACCCTGGGCTGATCGGATTGACAAATAAAGTCTAAGAGACCGAGTCTTTTACAGACACTATCATGCTAGAAAATTTATTACAATTCCTCCATGGGGTATGAACATGTGATATAGTACAACACGCACTTCCCAGAAGTACTTCCAAAGGTCTTTTGAAGTTCGAACAAGTTATCCTTATCCGGTTCACCTGGCTCACTTGATAAAAAACCACTAAGTACAACTTAGGTGGTAACATTCTGGCTCCAACTGTGGGACATGTGCTCGATCTGGTCTTTGAGGCAAGGAGAGGATACGAGAACACCAGAATCTCTGGTTTATATACCCTGTAAAAACATCTCAACTTGACAAGAAAAACCTTAGTAGCACAAGTTTTATAAAAAACCAAATGAACCATTAAGCTGATTTATTTAAACAAAATAAATGTAACTAACTAAAAGAAGCAAAGTTTTATTATAGCTAAGTATAAAATAGAAATGCAGAAAGTAAATGCTCTATTTCAAGGAGCTTATTTTCCTACTCTAAGCATGATATAAAAAGGGTTAAGTGTAATCCGAAATCCAATGTAACCACCTAAGAATTTTATTAACATAATTTTTTTTTTCCTTGTCTTTGGTTACCGGCCAAAGTAAGGATACTTTATTCAGAAAATGCAAACCTGCGTGATGATCCGGAAGGGGCAGGATGGATGGGAAATCACAGGCATGAATAATGTCGTCAAACTTCCTCCCAAACTGGTAAGTGCTTGCGAAGGATGCTTCTATCCATGACTGGACAGGGTTGATGTACAAATTGGAATGATGAGTCAGATTGACTACACCATCATACTGATCATCAAGGCTTATCGGATGATAATTCACTGTATAAGCCCCAAGCGGCTCCAAGTCATGAGGAAACTCTATATGTGAAGATTATAGTTGAGATTGATATTCTAATAACTGCATCACATCTGTCTTTTCACAACACTGCTTCTCCATGTCTTCATTATTTATACCTTTGTGCGGCTCTGCATGATATGACTCTAAATGATCATATGGATAAACTGCACGCTCCTTTTTCATATCAAAGTTTCCCAAGGCCACATGGTCCATGCTCTCTCCTTTAGATATGCCATAGACAGAAAAATCAACAAAACCATAAAAATTTTTGGTTCATTATTTTCCTCTTTATTCATGTCACAGACTGGATTTTCCATGAATGTCCAGGACTCCTCATCAACATCTTTGTCGGGGATAAGGGAGTCTTCGTCACTTGTATCATGCTCCAAGCTATACTTGTCCTCATTTTCATACTCATCTTCTTTAGAGAAAAGGTCACAAGGTATTAAACCTTCCAGACTGTCATCATTATATGGAGAACACATAGGAGTCCCATCATGTATATTACAGTTTTCATCATAAGTTTCACTATAAGATTCTGCAATGGTTTCATCCTCAGGCTTGTACTGTTTAGATGGTAACAAAGGGTAGGCCTGGCCTACCATGTATATATGATCAGGCTCGCTTGAATTTATTTCCTGATTACTGACCTTGGGAAGTCCATGTTCCATGACTTGATTTGCAACATAACAAGTGCTTTCTTGGTGGAATTGTTCACAGGGTCTACACCATGGAACTACTTCTTCTACCATGTTAGCTGAGTCTAACTGGTTTGGAATCCTAGGCTCTTGTTTGGGAAACTTCTTTTGATACACCTGATTCTGCCTAGGTTGAAAGTTCCTAGGTCCATTATTTCTTTCCATTGTGATTATTCTATTGTGCATAAGATTCAATTGTGCAGACTGATCTTCCATAAGTTGGTTTTGACTAGTAACCAAGTCTTTTATCATGTCTATTACCTTTTCCATGGGATCTTTAGAGGCTCCCTTTTCTTCCGATTCAAAGGCTTTTCCCTTTTCTTCGTTGTATCAAGTGTTTCCCCTAGTGTAACTTGGAATGTTGGATTTCCCTGAAGACTGCATATTCTTTTCTATTTTCTCGGCCAATTCCTGAGCAGTTTTTAGATCAGCCGGCTCTTTGTCCCTTAACTGGTACGTCAAATCACCAGTGAAAGCTTCGATGTAAGATATGAGGATGGAGGCATCCCTTGGCTTGATTTCTCTAGGGAGGTCCGCAACCACACGCCTGAAATTAGTATTAAATTCATCAATGGTTTCATTCTCCATCTTCTTTATGTTATGGAGGGCAGCAAGCAGATGTCTTGGTTCTTTCTTTCCCCCCCATTTCTTCTTAAAACCCTCTAGGAATTCACTAAGAGTTTTATATGAATCATCATCTAGGTCGAAGTACCATTCTTCAACATCATCTTCCAAGGATAAAGCAAAGAGTGCCATTTTGACATTGTCATGGTCATGGGCAGCATCATTGCAATAACTGATCAGGTGCTTTTCAAACTTTCGAAGGTGAGACTTGGCAGTGATGGCATTATTGCCCTGAAATATGGGGAGCTTCTTGATAGCATATTTTGGAATGGCATGGGGAGCACCTGCTATCTGAGAAAAGTCAAGGGGTTTGAATAATTCCGTCATTTCTTGAGATTGGTGAACATGACTCTCTACAAATATGTGATGGATATCTGAGAGGGATTGGTCTCCTAAATCTTCAAGGTTTCTATGAGAAGTATGCATATTCAATCTTTCCCTAATAAACCTTTTGGGATCAGGGAGAGGATTGAATAATTGTCGGTGGTTTCTTCGGGTAGAAATTCTTGAAGGGATGTTAGACAGTGGAGTTGCCAGATGGATCGAGTTTTAATTTTTATGTTTTTTAAAGACTAGATCAATCAAAAGTTTTTATCTTTTTAGTTGTTTAGAAAAAAGTTAAGCTAAGTCGTACTCGGGAATAAAAAGATTTATCCCCGGTAACGGCGCCAAAAAAATGTTGCTGCCTTTCACACACCTGGGTCCGGGGCAGAAATCTTCAAGCCACTCGGTGTGTCCTTGGGGGCAAGTCTCGAGTCAAGGCTGTCACCTTGTTCTTGACTCCTCCGTTTAGGCTTAACTCCTAATGAAGCCAAGGGGGGTAGACCCTATTAACTTACTAAGGCTGAAATACTTAGTACGATGATGTTAAATTGAATGAGTTACTTAGGAGTTTGGAATTTAACGATAAACAATCAAAGATGACAAGATGCAAAAATGAGTGCACGAAAGCACAATTATGAGACACAATATAAATATATAGCAAGAAAATAACGAGTGCCTTAAAAATGGAGTCAAAAAAGAAATCAATGTACTTGCATGTGCTTGGAGTGAATGTTTTGCAATTGCTTCTTGGTACGTTTTAAGTTAATGTGAGGTGTGAGTTGATTAAAATTAGGTGAAGGGGTGGACTCCAGATGTACCCGAGAGTACTTGGAGTATGTCCAAAACTAAACCTTCACAGCTACCCGCAAGTAATATGTGGGCTGAATGGAGTCTCTGGGGCTATTGTTCTTAATGCACCCATTAAGGTGTGATAGAGATCGGTGCCCTGAGGTCACTTTTCAGAAGTTCCTGCTTCCTTTGGGTATTTTGCCACCGTAATGGTTTGATCTAAGTGTTGGATTTTCACCTGATGGTTTGTCAATTTGGGAGAGTGAATCCTAATTATACTAGTCACTCAAGTGCTTTTGATACAGCTTGATTGATCAGACGAACCGCAGCCAAGTGCAGAGCATACACACCGGAGTCTGTTCAATTTTAGTAAATTTTTAAAATTGGGTGTTCTTGTTAAAAAGAAAACCCTCCAGGAACCTCTTTCGATCCAAGTGGATCTCAATCGAGGAATCAAGGAGGGGTTAATTTTATAATAGCTGAAGAAACAAATGATAGAAAGGAAAACACAGATACACAATTTTGGTTTTCTAATATACCTACCACGCATCTCTTTCCCCTTTCGGGTCAATCGGGAAGTCGTGGGGTAAGTATTAAGATTACTTTGAAATATCAAATATGGAATATGAAATTGATAATGTGTCAAAGTATACTACCCTGAATATTAGAGCTACGCTAGTTTGAAAAGATATGAGCAAAAAAGTAAAAAATTGGCACTGATGCAAATCCCCCCAGGGGGGGTGGTGAATAGGCTCGAAAGAGCCTATTCGAAAAGACCTTTTCCTTTTATTAGCAGTGATTTACAATATCAGCAAATTAAAATTGATGCACTTTGGTCCTTGTTATCTGTGATCCAAAGGCTTACAACAAGCTTGTAATAGGCTAGAATTAAACAAGATGGTGGGGGAAGCTTCCAGGAAGCTCTGATTCGTCCAAGAGTTGGAAAATGGGTAGAGTCTCCTTCTCTTTTTTGTTAGACCTGCTAAAAAACAGCAAGCAATTAGAATCAAATGTGCCCAAACACACTTTAAAAGTGTTTTGGGTCACCACGCTAGTTATCGAAAAAAAACTAAGTAAAAAATTGTTAAAAGGGGCTAATCTAGTTTTGCAAAAAGGAACCAAGGAAAGCAAGCTTTCCTTGGGATCTTGGCTTGCTGTTTGGGAAGCCAATGAGATATGCACTTTTCTTGCAGAATTTAAATCTTTGAAGAACGGGAAAAGAAACTACCTTATGAGCAAGCTTTAGATCTATGCTTTAGCTACTTGCAAAAAAGGAAATTCCTACACCTAGATCTATCTATATGAAATGATATTCTTTATAAAATTATATATCTAAGCAGCAAGAATCTTATAAACTAGATCTAACAATATATATTCAGTTCTTAGAACTAGATCTGATCACAAGAGGAAGAGACAGGTAACCGGAAGATTGATTTTTTAAAGAAAGGAGGAAGAGAAGGGGAAAGGCCCATTGTTGGATGGATCTGCAATGGAAACTTGTTAGTGGAATACAGAGGGGCAATGCCTTCACAAAGTTTTTGGATGTACAGTGGAGTCAAACTAGATCCACAGCTTGTCCAATCCTTGCTACCTGAAAGCTAAACACACAATCCTGCACGAAACCTCATGAGATCTGGATATATATATGAAAAAGAGACAAAATTTACATGCAAATAAACTTATTAAACATGTATAATCTATATCTTCAAACATATATGCTATGATATATAGAAAAAACAAGTAACCTTACTTGCCCAACTATACTCTTATTGATTTAGCTAAATCGTTCAAGCCAAACAGGGTTCAGATGTAGAAATTGAGAGAAACGCTGACAACATCAATAGCCGTAAGACAATGCTTAATCCACACACATGAGAGAATTACACCATTTAGCTTCCAAAGCTTCTTTATTCCAACAATCAAAAGATTACAATAATATTACAATAGCAAGCCCTTCAATCCAACTCTAACTAGCTTGGAAGAGGCTGCTGTGCTTGGATATATACAAAAACCAGGAGATCCAGCCTAGGGGGGCACAAATCCCAAGGAGATAAACCAAATATGCTGATGGAGAGTCCATCAATGCCTGATCTGTGTCTAATTAAGCCAGATCTGAGTCTCACTAAGTGCAATTGTCAATTAGAGAGTTGATCTGACTGACACCTCAACCTGTTGACTGAAGCATCCACCAAAACTCATCCAGATGAGCCAAAACGTGTTGAGGAGAGAGGGAGGGTGAAATTCCCCATAAAGGATGCTAAAGATCAACTCTGGATCTGATTTGATCACCTCCTTCAGTCAAGGATTTGTCAGATCCAGTCATTCTGGTTCAGATCTGACTGATTTCAATCAAATCAGTTGAGAATCCACTGATCTATGATTTTGGATTTGCTCCATTATTCATCAATTTATTAATTAAAATAATCAATAAATGATTTTTTGGGGCTTTCTGACCTGAGTGATGGAAAATCACTCAAAACTAGGAAATAGTGGGTCCATGGGTTTACATGGTGCTCTTGGCTTGAAAATGGGCACCTACATCACTGGAACTGATTATTTGTCCCACTTTTATTACAAAATCAATTTTTCCAATTAAACTATTAAAAAATAGCCTAAGTTTTGGAAAAATTAAATTTTAATAAAAAAACTGAAAAAAATAAAAAATTGAAAAATTGAAAAATTGAAAAAACCTAGGGGGACTTAGACATGTTCATATGACTTGACCATGATGTCTAGAATGTTGATACATTGACACATAGACTCTAATAACCTCAATAGGCCTAAATGCCAAGCCAACCACCCCAACTTTGGAGGTATGGAGTGAAAAACTCAGAAATTATCAGTCTTTTATTCAACAACTAATAATAACCAAGGGAAAAAACACCCTGGGCTGATCGGATTGACAAATAAAGTCTAAGAGACCGAGTCTTTTACAGACACTATCATGCTAGAACATTTATTACAATTCCCCCATGGGGTATGAACATGTGATACAGTACAACAAGCACTTCCCAGAAGTACTTCCAAAGGTCTTCTGAAGTTCGAACAAGTTATGCTTGTCTGGTTCACCAGGCTCACTTGATAAAAAACCACTAAGTACAACTTAGGTGGTAACAGGGGGAAAAAACGTTTCCATCCAGGTAGAAGTGGTAGATGCCCCTTTAGATTACAACCTCCTTCTAGGAAGGAATTGGTTCTATGCCATGACTACTATTGCCTCAACAATGTTTCAAACAGTCCAATTCCCGCATCTAGGGAGAATTGTTACTATTGATCAACTTGATTTCTGTGCGCCAGATGTTACTTCCTCCACGGCTAATAAAATCCCCATGTTAGGCCAGTCCCCTCTTCCTTACCAGTTAATTGGGGTAGGCATGTTGAAGGATTCATCCCTTATGGGGATCTTTCCATCCACTCCTCCTAGCACGGATACCGCGAAAGTCCATATGATTGCCTCATTTGATTATGATCCTAAGGGAAAAAATGTTGTTGAGTCCACCTCGTTGAGTCCACATGAAGCTATGTATGACACCATTCAAACCTTTTCCGATGATCACACTGATGACCTTCATCTAGTGGCTTCGAACCCTTACCATTTACCGTACTGGTTAGAACCTTCTCTTCCCGTTCTAGACTATCTCTCTGAGACTTTTCCTTCCGACGAGTCCATTATAGAGATCATGAATACAGATGAGCCCATTTGGGAGGATCACCATCATAGATCCATGTTCCTCCCGAACACCAATTCGGTTAGCCATGATTTTGCATCCTTGTTTCCTACTAATATTGTCAATGTTCCCCAAAGTCCTATATTGTTGCAAGATACATATTCGGAAGGAAACCTTTGCAACATTACTCAGACGAACCCGATTGACATATCAACCAAGCCTGATATTATTGAGCATGTTCATGTTGGGTAGAACTGCTCGACAGATGAATCTGAAGCATATAAGGCACTTTTTAAGGAATCCTGTGATATTTTTGCCTGGTCTTATGAAGAGATGTTGGGGATCGACCCTTCCATTGTGTTCCACAATATTAAAACCTATCCCTCGACTAAACCTGTCAGGAAAAAACTTAGGCAAGTTTATCCTCAGAAGGCCACAGCTATTAAAGCTGAAATTGAAAAACTTATGAAAGCTGGGTTTATTTATCCTGTACCTCTGACGGAATGGGTATCAAACGTTGTCCCTGTCAATAAAAAGCATGGCACCATTATAGTCTATATCAACTTTAGGGATCTAAATAAAGCTTGTCCCAAGGACAACTTTCCTACCCTGCACATCGATCATATTACTGACAACTATGCTGTCAGTGTCATCTTCTCATTCATGGATGGCTTCTCCAGATATAATCAGATTGAGATATTACCCTTCAATCACCATAAGACGACATTCATTTTCCCATGGGGAACCTTTGGATATAAGAAGTTACCATTTGGCTTGAAAAATGCTGGAGCTACGTTCCAGCGTGCGATGTCCTATGCGTTTCACGATGTCAGACACATTGTTGAACCGTACCTTGATGACCTCCCTGCTCATTCACATCGGCGGGAGGACCACCCTGGTAATCTTAGAGAGATATTCCTGAGATGCCGTCATTGTAACATACGACTCAACCCGCATAAATGTGTTTTTTGCGTTGAGACGGGACGTCTGCTAGGTTTTCTGGTATCCAAAGATGGAACCCGGATAGATCCTTTAAAAATTGCCACCATTCTTGATCTACCAGCCCCAACTAATCTCCTTGAAATCCAAAGTTTGCAGGGGAAGGCAAACTTTCTCCGCCGTTTCGTGTGCAATTTCGCAGAGAAAACACACAGTTATATGCATCTCCTTAAGAAGAACACCCCATTCTTCTGGGATGACCAAGCCCAATGCACCTTAGATAATCTTAAGCATGCTCTGACTCATTCACCCGTGATACACCCCCTGGATTATTCAAAGGACTTTCTCTTGTATATTGCTACCTTTGCTACTACCATCGCTATGGTTTTAGCCCAGGACAATCTCCACGGTCAGGAGCACGTGATTTATTACGCTAGTAAGAATCTCCTAGATTCTGAAACCTGTTATTCATGTGTGGAAAAGTTAGCATTGGCCATGGTCATTGCTGTACAAAAGTTTCGTCATTACATTCTGCTCCACACTACCACCGTATTAGCAGACCAGAACCTGATGTACTACATACTGACTCGTCAGGTACTCAAGGGCAAGTACTCCCGTTGGATTGTCATCCTTCAGGAGTTTGATCTGGATTTTGCCAAGGCCACATCAAAGAAATCCTTGGTTTTTGCAGAGCTTATGTGTGATCTTCCTTGTGCTTCAATGGAATCTGAGCCCAGTGATTGATTTTCGTATGAATTCCTGTTCCTGATTAGCACTACTGATCCTTGGTATGGAGATTTGTTGATTTATCTCCAGATGCAGCGTTTTAAGCCGCATTTATGTCACGATGATAGCCACCGTATCTGTCACCACGTGAAATACTATGTCATCCTGAATGATACTTTGTATAGACGTGGGATTGACTCTATTCTCCGGCGATGCCTCACTCATGAGGAGGCTGAGCTTGTGTTGAATGATTGCCATTCTGGAGCATGTGGCAGTCATTTATCTAGGATGGCTACAGCCCAAAAAATCCTTCGCGCTGGCTATTTCTGGCCTTCTATCTTCAAAGATTGTCATGAGGCTGTTAAGAAATGCCCACCTTGTCAGCACTTCCATCTTAAGAACCGCACCCATCCTGCTCTGCTACACCTCGTCATTGCCGTTGGCCCATTCTCCAAATGGGGCATTGAATTCATGCATTGTAAGCCTACCTTAGCCGGGGGGCATGGTTACATCATCGTAGCCGTTGATTATTTCACTAAATGGGCTGAGGCCATTCCTACATATGCGAAATATGGTAAGACTGCCGCTCTCTTCTTGTTCAATCATATCATAGCTAGATTTGGAGTTCCGCAGTCCATCGTTACTGATCACGGATCCCATTTCCATAATCAGATGATGGAGGAAATGAGTGCCAAGCTAGGGTTTCACCATGAAAACTATACGCCTTATTATCCAGAAGCTAATGGTAAGGTAGAGGCCATTAACAAAGTTTTGAAAACTATGCTTCGTCGGATGGTTGGAGACCATAAATCCAATTGGCACCATGTTCTTTTCTCCGCTCTTTGGGCTTATCGGACTTATGTGAAAACAACTATTGGTTTCACACCATTTCAGCTTGTCTATGGACTTGAAGCTGTCTTACCCATCCAATGTCAGATTTCATCTTTACAACTTGCCGTCGAACTTCTCCCAGACACTTACGTAGAGAAAGAAAGATTTTTATACTTGAATAACCTTAACGAGATTCACAGAGATGTCACCTTGGCTAATGAGGCACATAAGAAATGCGTCAAGGCACAGTATGATAAATCTGTCCAGCCTCATGTCTTTAACGAGGGTGACCTAGTCTGGACTTATGACCAGAGATATGACAAACTAGGGAAGGGTAATTTTGAGTCCATGTGGTACGGACCTTTCGTTATTTTTAAGGTGTTAGAGAAAGGAGCTTATGAGCTCGTTGATTATGATGGAATCCCTTTGGGGCAACCTCGCAATGGGTTGTACCTGAAAAGGTACTATGCCTAGGTTTTCTTGGGTAGTATCTTGTATATATATATATATATATATATTGATTGGCTTTCAGTGTGCTTTTAGTATTTTCAAGATGGTTTTGAGCTTCGTGTCCACATCTGTTTATACCATGTTTTGGTCATGCAGATGGCTTTCTACGGTTTCGCTGATGGTGCTTGCCACCACACCTTGAATATCGCCTCAGCTGCTTGGGTTCTCTATTCCCCGGCCGAAGATTTGGTCAGTTCAGGAGTGGTTTGTATAGGTCCCGCTACTAATAACATCACCGAGTATGAAGCAGTCATCAGTATTCTGACTGAAGCTACCTCCCAGGATGTTCGGGATCTAGTAGTCTTGATGGACTCACAGCTCATGGTTCGCCATTTGAACCATGTCTACACCATTAGAAACCCGGTACTCCTTCGCCTCTTCCGAAGAGTGCGTTTGTTAGAAAGATCATTCGAAGCTATTACTTATAGGCATATCTCTAGGGAACATACTATAGTTGCTGACTCATTGGCTAACGACATCCTAGACTGGCATATTTCCCATTCATGACGTTAAATCAAACATGGTCCATTGTA